>JAFFST010018102.1:8932-22200 GCA_022414735.1 Noturus placidus | reverse complement strand
GAACTGTGTGTGTCAGTCTCTGTGAAGGAGGCGTGGCCTCTGTGTGTGTCAGTCTCTGTGAAGGAGGCGTGGCCTCTGTGTGTGTCAGTCTCTGTGAAGGAGGCATGGCCTCTGTGTATGTCAGTCTCTGTGAAGGAGGCGTGGCCTCTGTGTGTGTCAGTCTCTGTGAAGGAGGCGTGGCCTCTGTGTGTGTCAGTCTCTGTGAAGGAGGCGTGGCCTCTGTGTGTGTCAATCTCTGTGAAAGAGGCGTGGCCTATGTATGTGTCAGTCTCAGTGAAGGAGGCGTGGCCTCTGTGTGTTGTCAGTCTCTGTGAAGGAGGCGTGGCCTCTGTGTGTGTCAGTCTCTGTGAAGGAGGCGTGGCCTCTGTGTACGTCAGTCGCTGTGAAGGAGGCGTGGCCTCTGTGTGTGTCAGTTTCTCTGAAAGGGGCGTGGCCTATGTATGTTTCAGTCTCAGTGAAGGAGGCGTGGCCTCTGTGTGTGTCAGTCTCTGTGAAAGAGGCGTGGCCTATATGTGTGTCAGTCTCAGTGAAGGAGGCGTGGCCTCTGTGTACGTCAGTCTCTGTGAAGGAGGCGTGGCCTATGTGTGTGTCAGTCTCAGTTGACATTGCATTAAACAAGGAATTTTTACAACAAGCCATAAGAGATGTATCATTTTTGATCAGATTTGATTCGATCATAACCATAAATACATTATTACCGCCCCCCTTCTCTCTCTCTCACACACACACACACACACACACACACACGGAAGCAGTGACTCAATGCGAGTCAGGTGGATGTTGGCCATTAGTTTAGCTAGAGAGGCCCGCGTAATTACGCCTGGCATTTTGACAAGTGTTTGCTGGAGTGAAGGTCAACTGTGTGTGTGTGTGTGTGTGTGTGTGTGTGTGTGTGTGTGTGCGAGAAAGAGATTCATGCTAATCTCACAGCGAGACACTCCACCATCGCTCTATTCCAATTAGAGAGAGAGACAGGGGAGGGGGAAACTGAGACGCGAGTGCAGTCTCATCCACCTGCTTTTACTTTTCCATTTATTCATTTGGCTGAGGCTTTTATCCGGAGAGAGTTATAGCTGAGGCACAACCTAGTCCCAGCGCTTCAGGGTTAAGGCCACTTGCTTAAAGGCTCAGAAGCTCTCCGGCCATCCTGGGATTTGAACTGACAACCATTTGATCACAAGCAGAGAAGTATAACTACTGAGTTTCCTAGTGCTCACAGTGATTATGTATGAAAAGTGTCTGAGCTCCAGCTGTATCAGGTACAGGATCCGCTGGAGTGAGGTGCAAATGCTGCCGTGTAGATAACCGGCGAGACAGGAATACGGTGTGACGCAGATGACACAATATTCTGAAATAGATGACTCTAAAAGGATCAATTACAGTGCTATAAGAGGAATAAAACACTCCAGGAAATGCTGTTAGAGGAAACTAATCAAGTGAGTGCTAACAGTAACTCCACTTCCATTACGGACATTTCCGTAGCTAGCTCTGTTATTTTAGAAGAAATTCACCCGTGTTACATTAAAGGTGAAGAAGACGTGAGAAAGCACAGGTGCTGTAATAGAAGATGAAATTGTGCAGACGGAGATGCTGTTAGTAGAAATATTGCAAGGAATTAGCATTCGAGAGCGCAGACGCTCATCATTCATAATTTCTGGGTGGCGAGAGGGAGGCTGATGATGTTGACTTAACATTTTGTCTGACATTTTAGTTTGACGAGGACAGCCATTACCTCTTCTACACACTTACAGGAGGCTCTTACACACACACACACACGCACACACACACACACACACACACACACACACACACACATATATATATATATATACATACATACAGAGCTAACATCTAAGGACTAAAGTTTCATAGCAAATTATTATAATGATGCAAATGATGATGTAGAGCTTACCACTTTAAAATAAAACAAAAGTCCCATGCTGTTAAATTAATGTGTTCATCAGGAGAAATTATTACACACACATTCCTGTAACACATTCCTGTAAACATCACCATCATCATCACCACCACCATCATCACCATCACCCTCACCATCACCTTCATCATCATCATCACCACCACCATCATCACCATGATCACCACCACCATCATCTCCATCACCATAATCACCACCATCACCACTATCATCATCACCATCATCATCAGCAGGAACATCATCATCACCACCATCACAATCACCACTATCTTCATCACCATCATCACCCTCATCATTATCACCATCATTATCATCACCATGATCACAACCATCATCACCATCATTATCACCACCACCATCATCACCATCACCCTCACCATCACCTTCATCATCATCACCACCATCATCTCCATCACCATAATCACCACTATCATCATTATCATCACCATCATTATCAGCAGGAACATCATCACCATGACCATCATCTCCATCACCATGATCACCACCATCACCACTATCATCATCACCATCATCATCAGCAGGAACATCACCATCACCCTCATCACCATCATCACCACCATCACCATCACCACTATCTTCATCACCATCATCACCCTCATCATTATCATCACCATGATCACAACCATCATCACCATCATTATCACCATCATTATCACCACCACCATCATCACCATCACCCTCACCATCACCCTCACCATCACCTTCATCATCATCATCATCATCATCATCATCATCATCATCACCACCATCATCTCCATCACCCTAATCATCATCATCATCATCATCATCATCATCACCATCATTATCAGCAGGAACATCATCACCATCCCCATCATCTCCATCACCATAATCACCACTATCATCATCATCATCATCATCAGCAGCAGCAGCAGCAGCAGCAGGAAGATCACCATCACCATCATCACCATCATCACCACCATCACCATCACCATCACCACTATCTTCATCACCATCATCACCCTCATCATTATCACCATCATTATCATCACCATGATCACAACCATCATCACCATCATTATCACCATCATTATCACCACCACCATCATCACCATCACCCTCACGATCACCCTCACCATCACCTTCATCATCAACATCATCACATCCATCATCTCCATCACCATAATCACCACTATCATCATCATCATCATCATCATCACCATCATTATCAGCAGGAACATCATCACCATCACCATCATCTCCATCACCATGATCACCACTATCATCATCATCATCATCATCATCACCATCATTATCAGCAGGAACATTATCACCATCACCATCATCTCCATCACCATAATCACCACTATCATCATCATCATCATCATCATCATCATCATCACCATCATTATCAGCAGGAACATCATCACCATCACCATCATCACCATCATTACCATAATCACCACCACCACCATCACCACTATCTTCATCACCATCATCACCACCACCATCACCACCACCATCATCACCACCATCTCTACCATCATCCCCATTATCACCACCACCATCATCACCACCACCACCATCACCACTGTCTTCATCACCATCATCACCCTCATCATCACCACCACCATCCTCACCACCATCTCCACCATCACCATCATCACCCTCATCATCCCCATTATCACCACCACCATCATCACCCCTACCATCACCATAATCACCACCACCACCATCACCACTATCTTCCTCACCATCATCACCCTCATCATCACCATGATCACCACCACGATCATCTCCATAACCATAATCACCACCATCAGCACTATCATCATCACCATCATCATCAGCAGGAACATCACCATCACCATCATCGCCATCATCACCACCATCACCATCACCACTATCTTCATCACCATTATCACCCTCATCATCACCCTCATCACCACCACCATCATCACCATCATCATCAGCAGGAACATCATCACCATCATCACCACCATCACCATAATCAACACCACCACCATCACCACTATCTTCATCACCATCATCACCCTCATCATCACCATGATCACCACCACGATCATCTCCATAACCATAATCACCACCATCACCACTATCATCATCACCATCACCATCACCACTATCTTCATCACCATTATCACTCTCATCATCACCCTCATGACCACCACCATCATCACCACCATCACCACTATCATCATCACCATAATCATTAGCAGGAACATTATCACCATCATCACCACCATCACCATAATCACCACCACCATCACCATCACCACTATCTTCATCACCATCATCACCCTCATCATCACCATGATCACCACCATGATCATCTCCATAACCATAATCACCACCATCACCACTATCATCATCACCATCACCACTATCTTCATCACCATTATCACTCTCATCATCACCCTCATGACCACCACCATCATCACCACCATCACCACTATCATCATCACCATCATCATCAGCAGGAACATTATCACCATCATCACCACCATCACCATAATCACCACCACCACCATCACCACTATATTCATCACCATCATCATCACCACCATCACCATAATCACCACCACCACCATCACCCTCATCATCACCATCATCACCACCACCATTACCACCATCACCACTATCTTCATCACCATCATCACCCTCATCATCACCCTCATCATCACCACCATCACCACCACTATCTTCATCACCATCATCACCCTCATCATCACCATCATCACCACCACCACCACTATCTTCATCACCATCATCACCCTCATCATCACCCTCATCACCACCACCATCATCACCACCATCACCATCACCACTATCTTCATCACATTCATCACCCTCATCATCACCCTCATTATCACCACCACCACCAACATCATCTCCATAACCATAATCACCACCACCATCACCACTGCTCATTGTCAGCTGTAAAAGCCCACTGATGGCAAATTCCACAATATTCCATTTAAAATTTTAAATTTAACCAAAACCATAGAAAACGCTGAATGAATCACTTGAAATGTGTTCAGCAGGTGAGCTGGGACTGAACACTAACACTGAATACACACACACACACACACACACACACACACACACACACACACACACACACACACACACACACAGTGCATCTCTGCTCAATATGCCAAGTCAAACACTTAACACAAATCATTGCCAAGATGTGTATATGTAGTGTGTGTGTGTGTGTGTGTGTGTGTGTGTGTGTGTGTGTGTGTGTGTGGGTGTGTGTGTGGGTAGGTGTACAGTACCTGCCAGTCGGGCCAGCAGTGCTGTAGTGATGTTCCCAGCATTGGGCTTCACTCTGAATGTTACTGCAGGACCCAGAACCCTGAGCAAGACAGAAAGCAAAGTCTTAGAACAAAAGCTCTTGATTCCTGAATCAGTGTGTGTGTGTGTGTGTGTGTGTGTGTGTGTGTGGGTGTGTGTGTGGGTAGGTGTACAGTACCTGCCAGTCGGGCCAGCAGTGCTGTAGTGATGTTCCCAGCATTGGGCTTCACTCTGAATGTTACTGCAGGACCCAGAACCCTGAGCAAGACAGAAAGCAAAGTCTTAGAACAAAAGCTCTTGATTCCTGAATCAGTGTGTGTGTGTGTGTGTGTGTGTGTGTGTGTGTGGGTGTGTGTGTGGGTAGGTGTACAGTACCTGCCAGTCGGGCCAGCAGTGCTGTAGTGATGTTCCCAGCATTGGGCTTCACTCTGAATGTTACTGCAGGACCCAGAACCCTGAGCAAGACAGAAAGCAAAGTCTTAGAACAAAAGCTCTTGATTCCTGAATCAGTGTGTGTGTGTGTGTGTGTGTGTGTGTGTGTGTGGGTGTGTGTGTGGGTAGGTGTACAGTACCTGCCAGTCGGGCCAGCAGTGCTGTAGTGATGTTCCCAGCATTGGGCTTCACTCTGAATGTTACTGCAGGACCCAGAACCCTGAGCAAGACAGAAAGCAAAGTCTTAGAACAAAAGCTCTTGATTCCTGAATCAGTGTGTGTGTGTGTGTGTGTGTGTGTGAGAGAGAGAGAGAGAGAGAGAGAGAGAGAGAGAGAAAGAATTTGGAACAAAAAATGTTACATTTCACAAATGTGTTGACTGACCTTTGCACCTCCTGACCAATCCTATCACAAGTTTGGAATACAAGCAGAAAACCAAACAAATATGGAGGATGGAGTGCAGGTGAAGAACGAGTCTGTTAGTGCATGAATTTGATTAAATTAACAACATGTTAATTCATAAACGTTTCACTGATAATACTCTGTAAGCAAAATAAACTGCTGTGTGTCTGATGACATGATGTCTCATTATAGTCTAGTCACACAAGTAGCTCAGTTCTCTTTATGAACAACCGACTTATCACCATAGTGACACTAATCTTTATTTCATCCACATTACTGACAATAAATAAAGTTAGTCTAGGGATGTCTCTATTAGTTACTCTATGAGTTAGACTAGCTAGAACCAGTAAGTTAGAGTAGCTAAAACCAGTACATTACACTAGCTAGAATCTGTAAGTTAGACCACCAAGAATCAGTAAATTAGACCAGCTAGAAGTAGAAAGTTGGACTAACTTGAAAGTGTGAATTAGATCAGCTAGATCTACTACATTAGGGTAGCTATAACTGGTACGTTAGAGTAGCTATAACCAGTACAGTACACTAGCTATAAACAGTATGATAGACTAGCTAGAACCAGTACAGTGCACTAGCTAGAATCTGTAAGTTAGACTAGCTAGAACCAATACAATACACTAGCTATAACCGGTATGTTAGACTAGCTAGAACCAGTACAGTGCACTAGCTATAACTGGTATGTTAGACTAGCTAGAACCAGTAGAGTACACTAGCTATAACTGGTATGTTAGACTAGCTAGAACCAGTACAGTACACTAGCTATAACTGGTACGTTAGACTAGCTAGAACCCGTACAGTACACTAGCTGGAATCTGTAAGTTAGACCAGATAGAATCTGTAAATTAGACTAGTTAAAACTAATACATTGGACTAGTTAGAACTGGTAAATTAGTTAGAACTAGTTAGAATTGTTATCATTTATGGGTAAAAAATTTCACTGCAATGTGAAAAGTTGCGTTTTTATAGTCTTATTAAATTCCAGAAAGAGAAAAAGAGACAGGGTGGGAAAAAAGTTTACACCCCCCTGTTAAAATGGCAGGATGTAAAATTAAAATCAAGATAAATCAGGTCAGAAGCTGTTCCACCTTCACTGTGAAAGTTTAACCTATAAACTAGAGTGAAAAAAAAAGAAGAATCAGTTTAGGGGTAAACATGTAAAATATATATATTTTTAAATGTACAGAAAGCTGGTTGCATAAGTGTGCACACCCTTAAACTAATCCTTAGTAGAAGCACCTTTAGATTGGATCACAGCGTTCAGTCTTTTTGGGGTAAGAGTTGATCAGTTTGGAGCATATTGACTGTCAAATGTATTCTAACTCAAGGCATCTCCTGTACACAGCCCTCTTCAGATCACCACACAGATCTTTGATTGGATTTAGGTCTGAACTTGTTTTGTGAAGCTGTTCCTTTGTTGATCTGGAGGTTTGCGTCGGGTCTTTGTCGGGCTGAAAGGTGAAATTCCTCTTCATCGTAAGTGGTTTAGAAGAAGTCTTAAGGTTCTGTGCCAAAATTGACTGGTATTTGAAGCTATTCATTATTTCCTCCACCACCACCACGCTTCACTGTGCGGATGGCATTCTTTTGGTGATGTGCTGGGTTTTTTTTTTTTTTAATTATTGCAAAAAATGTAACTTTGGTCTCATCAGACCGTAACACAATATTCCACATGGTTTTAGGAGATTAGATGCATTTTTATTTTATTTATTATTTTGATTAAAAAGGGCTACCGTTTTGCCACCCTACCTCACAGCCCAGAGATATGAAGAATTCAGGAGCTGCAATTTTTTTTACTGTTGCGTCTGGGCAGCCTCCCTGACCAGTCGTCTCCCGGTCTTCTCATCAATTTTAGAGGGACATCCTGTTCTTAGTAGTGTAACAGTCCTACCACTTGCTGAGAATTGTCTTTACAGTGTCCCATGGTATATCCAATGCGTTGGGAAAATTTCGTAACCTTCTCCTGATCCCGTACCTGCTTTTTAAGCGCTTTGTCGCCCATGGCTTTTCAATTTGGCTGCTACCAAGAAGATGTCAGGAAAATCCTACCGGAACAGCTGGACTTTATTTGGGGTTAATCAGGCACGTTAATTGATGGCAGGTGTACACAAATTATTATTTAACATGAGTTTGAATGTGATTGGTTGATTCTGCACACTGTCACATTCACAATTATAGAAGGGTATGCACGCTTATGCAAGCTGGGCATTGGAAGTTTTGTTTTTTCACCTTAAAATGATTCTCATTGTTTTTCACTTTAAGTGATAGGTAAAAAATAAATAAATAAATAAATAAATAAATACATATATCTAGCAGATCTACAGTGAGAGATCCAGCAGTGTGGAACAAAACGCATGAAAAGGACAAGGTCAAGGAAATGTTTATAGAAACTGAGAATTGAACACTGAGAATAAAACTCAGCGTGATCTGTGGCTTTGCAACAACACACCGGCGGACAGACATGCTGGCTGTCAGCGCTAGATCCGAGAGTGAGAGGAAGGAAAGAGGGATGGCGGAGTCCCAAAAGAAATGAAGCCTGACGTGGGGAGTCTCCACTGCTCTAAAGGAGCAAAAAACGTCAACATCGATCTGGGGAGAAAATTCTGAGATTCCGTCTCTTTCATGGAGCGGAGAGACGGGGGGGTTAGTGGAGGAGAGAAAGCGTCTGAGAGCAAGTGATGACAGAAGGAGAGAAGAGAGTGACATGGAGAGGATGAAGGAACACATCTGTAAAGAAAGAAAGAAAGAAAGAAAGAAAGAAAGAAAGAAAGAAAGAAAGAGCCACAGCACTATTCAAATAGAGCAGGGTGGAAGGTGTAGGGGAAGAAAGTATAAAGAGAACACCAAAGTGAATTTGAGTGTGTGAGAGAGAGAGAGAGAGAGAGAGAGAGTAATAGGGAATGGAGCCGTCACTAAACAAAATCCCATTCACACGTCTGCGGGAGGTGAGAGGCGAAACCTTTCAGCCTCCAGACTCGCACGCTGGAACACTTCTTTATAAAGTCTACACTTAAACTTTCTCTCTGAGCGAACAGTACCCTGACCCCGCCCCCTTCCTCGCCTCATCTCCTCACAGGAAACACAATGCTGGAGACATCCTGAGCTTCACAAGCAATAAAACTCTTCCCACGCACTGGTACCATTCCTGTAGAGACACAAATGAAATTCACTCACCTTTATGCCCACGACTCTACCGCTGTGTCCCAACACGCACGCACATACACACTACAACCTGCTAGCATTCTTTTAGCTTGTCTTAACTTCCACTGCTTCTAATACTAACTCCCACTGCTCTTTCATAATCTCTACTCAACCTCCACTGGTCCAGCGCTAGTCTCTGTCTGACCTTAAACTGGCCCTGTCCTAGACTCTACTTGCATGACTTAGCTGATCAATAATAGCCTTCCCTGCTATACTAACTAATATCCACTTGTCTGCCATATCATTGACTGCATCACTGCTAATTTCAATTGGTACTAGGCTGGTTTTCATGTACTAGCTCCATGCTAGACCTCATACTCTCAGAAAAATGTATTAGCCTTCACTAATTAGTTCTTGTTAGCCCTATATTAGCATAAACTGGTTCTTTGATAATTGCACCTATTGTAATATGCGATTTTTACCACCTACTGATGTGTGCTCTGCTTGTTTGAGAAACTGGTCTGGCCTTTGATTCTACTGACAAGCTCTAACCTTGAGTGCTGTTATATTACTATATTAATATCTATTGTCCTTAATCTTAACTGGTTTCCTTCACTGACAGTCTTTGCTAGCCCTATATTAGCCTAACCTGGTGCTAGGATAGCCAAGTCTAATCCACTACTGTAGCCATTGACCCTTCTTTCACTGGCCCTGTGCTAACCTCCACTAGCTTTTACTGATTTTAGGCTAATATCTGCTGCTCCTATGTTAGGCCAGGGCTCCAAATGTCAATTTGCCCTATGCTAGGGAGCTTAAATTGGCTCAGTCTTAGCCAATACTTTTTCTTTAACACTGACCTTTTTGCTAACGTCCTATTTTAGCCTAAACCAACCTGAAACCAAGATGCTAGTCTAGCATACTTCTATGCTAGCATTGCCTAGACCTGCTCTCTATTCACAGCAATGTATCAGGATTATAACACGCTTGCCTTGGAACCGCATTAATACAGCGCTCTCCCGCTCATGCTGCCATCCTCAGAGATAACCTACTGAACCTGTGAAATGTCACATCCCTGGCTTACGGTGTGATAATGCAAAGCAAGAACAAAACGCTGTGTGTAGGGGCAGAGAGAGATGGAAAGTGTTCTTGTTATACTGCTTTGTTATTATTAGTAGCATTATTAGCATTGCTCTTATAGATGTTATCACCTTGTAATTGCTTTGGCAATATTGCAGAACAACAGAGGCTGTTGGTGGAAAGTGTTTTGCTCCTGTGTGTGTTAAAGTGTGTGGGAGATGCTGAAACAGTCGTCCGTGTGTGTGTGTGTGTGTGTGTGTTTGAGTGGGTACATCACTCCCCCAGCTGGTTGGACGATGTATGAACCCCTACGTCATGCCTGGAGTTTCTCTTCCACAACGTCAAAATAGCCAATCTAGGTAGCATTATTTGACAAAAGACATTTGTTTGAATGCCATAGTAGGTGCACTCACAAAAAAAAAAAAAAAAACCTCACACTTAGATTACTGTAATTCCCTCTGCTTTGGAATTTCTGTTTGCATGATTGGTGAGAGTTATGTTGAAGGAGGGGTGTTTTCAAAGACATAAGAGCGTGAAGATGGTGGCCAAACCAAAAGTACCTTCAAATGAATGGTAGATGCATATAAGTTTAAAGGGATAGATTGCCTTGTTTCATTTTAGAAGGCTCACCTAAGCTACCTAGCGAGAGCAAGGGATCTCAGGATTGTAGGTTTGAGCCCCATGCTTTGTGCCAACACTATCCTCTGGGGGTGCACAGGCTAATGCACTCTCAGAGCATTTTCACATATGCCGAGCCATTTTTCGTAACAAACCAACATAATATTATATTACCTGGTACTACACCCCCCCCAAACCTATCACCTATCTGATCAAACTTTGCATCTCCTACCTTCAAATCTGTCACTTCACACCTGGCATCCCTGCCACATTAATCCACTATTTGAATTGGCTATGAAGTCTCACAGACATCTTGAAGAAGTGCCTACATTTACTCCATTTGGTAGATTCCCTTATCCAGAGCGACTTACATTCATCTCATTTACACATTTGTGCAGTTTGGGTTAAGGACCTTGCTCAGGGGCCCAGCAGGGGCAGCTTGGCGGGATTTGAACTCCGGATCTTCCAGTCAGCAGTCCAACATCATAACTGCTGAGCTACCACTGCCCCTGGGCTACTTCATTCCTTTACTACTGTCTTGAGTCCTAAAATTGGACAAAATAACAGTTCTAGTTGTAATAAAATCTTGGAAGGCCTTGCCCTCTCCCTTCTTAATCCTTCCCTGATTTAATTCAGAAGTTCTACGTTTGTGTCTGTCTGCCTGGCAATAGGTCAAGAATGACAGTGTGCATCTCAGAGGGGAGCCTGAGGCAGCAGGGATGTAATTGCTGATTCTTTTTATGTAGGCCTCTCTAAAGAATGCTGTCAGAGTAGGCAGCTTGATCAAAAGCAAAGGCAGCCACTGTAATGAGAGGCAAATCCATAATCATTATCTGAAAGCCCGGCTGAGGTCAAAGCCATGAAGTAACCAAAACTCCGGTGAACAGAGAAAGAAAGTATGCAAGAATCTAGGAAATTAGTAAATTAGGGATAAGGAATGTACAAACACGGGAAACAGCTTCGATATGCTGTACTGTAATGTGAAAGGCTTTGCAAATTCACAAAACTAACACAGAATATATGAATATATGAAGGATAATAGGCTTTTAAATGGGTACACATGCAGGTTCAGGGCCAGATAAATGAAAGATGTCAGAAAAGTCAATCAGCTTTGCAAGCATTGTGCATATATATGTATACTTCCATACAATTATTATAATTAAATAATGAAGCAGGATATAATCAAAGATGCACAAAAAGATTTATATTGCCATCAGTGTGTGTGTACCTCAAAGATGAATGTTTAGCCCTCTGTAATAATTTCTACACTTCCGATTAATTACTTCAGAAAATCTCATGTAACTACAACCTCCATCATACATCGAGTGGTTCAGGTGGTAGAGCGGGTTGTCCACTAATCGTAGGGTTGGCGGTTTGATTCCCGGCCGACGTGACTCCACATACTAAAGTGTCCTTGGGCAAGTACCTGAACCCCAAGTTGCTCCCGATGGCAAGTTAGCACCTTGTGTGGCAGCTCTGCTACCATTGGTGTGTGAGTGCGTGTGTGAATGGGTGAAGGAGGCACAGTGTAAAGTGCTATATAAGTTCAGACCATTTACATCAAACCCCTATAAAGCAGGTCACGCCAGGAATGTACCTTGTTGCTCCAATCTACACCAGTAAAACGAGAGTTTTACACCAATAAAACTCTACATTCCTCAAACATCTGGCATCACCCTTAAACATAACAAGAGAAATAAATGGAGAAATCTGAGCATGGTTGAGTTCTTTATATCTAAGCACACAAACCCACACAGCCTATGCTACAGTAAGCCTATGCATTGTTCTACACTAGTTGTGTTTTAGCTCAAACCAGCACTGTCGAAGCCTCTACTGATCTCTGATAACCTTTACTTACTGTGCTAACATTCTTTGGCCACGTGCCATCTGACACCATCCCTGCATTAGCTTCCATTGACCTTCACTGGCTTTCACCATCTAATGCTAACATCCTGAGGTCATAAGGCTATTCTCTCCTGTGATAATTTCTACTGTGAAGAGATTATACAGTGGTGTGAAAAAGTGTTTGCCCCCTTCCTCATTTCCTGTTCCTTTGCATGTTTGTCACACTTAAGTGTTTCGGAACATCAAACCAATTTAAACAATAGTCAAGGACAACACAAGTAAACACAAAATGCAATTTGTATATGAAGGTGTTTATTATTAAAGGTGAAAAAAATCCAAACCATCATGGCCCTGTGTGAAAAAGTGATGGCCCCCCTTGTTATAACATACTATAACTGTGGGTTTTTTTCACACCTGAGTTCAATTTCTCTAGCCACACCCACGCCTGATTATTGCCACACCTGTTCACAATCAAGGCATCACTTAAATAGGAGCTGTTTGACAC
>JAFFST010018101.1:62459-75439 GCA_022414735.1 Noturus placidus | reverse complement strand
TTTAATCCTAAGAACCAACGATTTATGAAGGAAAATCATTGAAATAAACAAGGTTGCCCAAACTTTTGCAGACCACTGTATATATATAATATATATGAATCTTTTTATTTAAATGCATATCCACATTTTGTCGTTGCTAGGCGTTGGATGGCTTCTTCCTCGTTATCCTGACCGATGGAAACGTCATCTATGTCTCTGAAAGTGTCACGTCCTTACTCGGCCACCTACCGGTAAGTGTGTGTGTGAGACACGCTGAGTCAACAGAAGCAAGTCATGAAGTCATTTAGTCAGTTATATTTGAACTTGTATGCCATCACGTTCATTTGTCTGTATGTAATAAAAACATTTGGTAACATTAAATGAATTGATTGATTACTATTTCGGCAGTTTGTAACTGCATGGTTATAATATATCGGAAAGTCTTTATGATGGTGAACATTGTGTAAAAAAAAAAAAAGAAATTTTTTTTTGGTGGTCTTTTTAACTACAAGAGACAGAGAAAGTAATGATTAATAATGACTTTCTTTAATAAGTAAATAAAACATACGCTGGCAAATCACAGTGTTGTATATGAGGAATAAAACACTTTGGGATAAGTGTAAACAACTTTCAGGGGGAAAGTTACATTCGCTTCATGTCAGAACTCATCACATCACTTCACTCCACTGTTGATTGATTGATTTTTTTTCTGGAACAGCACACCCTTTTGTATTCGTTATTTCATATGAAATACTGAATAGGCTAGACATGTTGACTTCATATGATTTGTCTCTGGGTCGTAGTCAGATTTGGTGGATCAGAACCTGCTGAACTTCCTTCCCATTGGAGAGCACACTGATGTGTACAAAGCCCTGTCTTCACATCCGGAAGGCGAAAACCTCAGCCCAGAATACCTCAAGAGTGAGTGATGTAATAATAAGATTTGACCGAGAGTTGACCGCCACTTTGTTAATTACGATACCCGTTATATGACGTCTCTGCCATTCCCTGTTTGTGTTTTCCAGCTAAAGGCCAGCTGGAGTTTTGCTGTCACATGCGCCGAGGCTTGGTGAACCCAAAAGAACCGCCTGTGTACGAATACGTCAAATTTATCGGCAACTTCAAGTCGCTCAACAACAGTGAGTACTGTTTCCGCTTCATGTTCATCACTAATCGCGTGTCAGAGCTGCTGCGTACATGACCTTGTTCGCCAAGTCTGCGTAAACCAAACCGAGCAAAACAAATCGCCGCCGGATTTACAAAAGTTTAGTAAAAACGCTGGTTTGATTGTGGTTTTCGTATTTGCGTGTGTATGTTGATAAATAGCAATCATCAGGAGATTATCAGGTCACGCTAGTTAGTCTTCAAGGGTCACGCTAGTTAGTCTTCAAGGGTCACGCTAGTTAGTCTTCAAGGGTCACGCTAGTTAGTCTTCAAGGGTCACGCTAGGCTAATGCATCGATTTACTGACACTCATAAACAGGATTAGGATCCGAAAGTTTTTTTGTTTTTTTTTACAGTATTTTGTTTTATGGGAATACTATTTTTTTTTTCTTTATGCGTAAAAGCTCAAATGAACAATTTACGTGGAAATTCATCCGTATCCAGCTTGATAAACAAGGCATAATGTTTACACGTTGAAATGTGTTCCTAGAGACCTCAAATTTTGTTCCACATGATTTCTGTATAACTTAAGCTTAACATTTCAACAAAGTGGTTTAAATTCGTCTTATACCACGGCATTCGTAAGTGTGTAAATTCGTCTTATACCACAGCATTCTTAAGTGTGTAAATTCGTCTTATACCACAGCATTCTTAAGTGTGTAAATTCGTCTTATACCACAGCATTCTTAAGTGTGTAAATTCGTCTTATACCACGGCATTCTTAAGTGTGTAAATTCGTCTTATACCACAGCATTCTTAAGTGTGTAAATTCGTCTTATACCACGGCATTCTTAAGTGTGTAAATTCGTCTTATACCACAGCATTCTTAAGTGTGTAAATTCGTCTTATACCACGGCATTCTTAAGTGTGTAAATTCGTCTTATACCACGGCATTCGTAAGTGTGTAAATTCGTCTTATACCACATCAGTTTTCCTACTATTGCAATTTTTTGGCTGTCATGACCTCTATTTGTAATCTTTCTCTCTCATTTTACGTTTTTCTTCCTCAGTGCCACGTATAAGCCGGAATGGTCTAGAAGGAGTACTCCAGCGGTCGTTGCACCCAGCCTTTGACGATCATGTGTGTTTTGTAGCAACAGTGAGGCTATCCAAGCCTCAATTCATAAAGGCACGATGCTCAATTTTGATTTTTGTTAACATCTCCACAAAAGCCCATAATTCGCGATTTGTTGTGCGTTTATCATTCCTGTGGGTTTTCCATATGCTTTTTATAAATACATATTATGAGAAGTATTGGTCCCTGGCTTTACTGGTATTATAGTTTGCTTTTAGAGTTGTTGTGGGTGTCGTTAAGTATTGATGATTTTAAATCTAATTTTTTGCTGTAGAGCAAATGTGTTTACCTGGAAAGAGGATTAATTATTGTCCGTAACGCATGTCCTGAGCAGATCTGGGCTTAGCTAGTATTGACTGATTACCGATTAACTGGGATTGTGCTACGTTTTCCGACAAACACATTTGTGTTTAACTTGTATTGATAACTGATCGACTGTCTGCAGATTATGTCTACCAGTGGTACATGTGTGCTTAGCTTCTATTGATTTATTGATTGTCTGCAGGAGATGTGTACAGTGGAGGAGCCCAATGAAGAGTTTACCTCTCGACACAGTCTAGAGTGGAAATTTCTTCTGTTAGATCACAGGTAATACTCTTTCTTTGTTGAGTTTTTCCCATTTCCATTTACCCCTACTCATCAATTTTAATCATACTTTATTTAAGCTTGTTGAATAATTTGTTTATTTTTTTATTTTTTATACCATTTTCCAGAGCTCCTCCCATCATTGGCTATCTTCCCTTTGAGGTCCTGGGGACGTCAGGCTACGACTACTATCATGTAGATGACCTGGAGTCACTGGCAAAATGCCACGAGCATTGTGAGTAAATGTACACACACACACACACACACACACACACACACACACACACACACACACACAAATCCATGCACCCAGCTATACCTACATGTTTATAAAGTTGTGCCACTTTGTTAAAGCACTGAATGATCTACATATACATGTTATTACTACCTTGTGCAGTGATGCAGTTTGGAAAGGGCAAGTCATGTTACTATCGATTCCTGACCAAAGGCCAACAGTGGATCTGGCTCCAGACTCACTACTACATCACCTATCACCAGTGGAACTCACGGCCCGAGTTTATTGTGTGCACGCACACCGTAGTCAGGTAATTTTTGCACACGCGTCTCACGATATACAATGAAGCACCAATTCAATTTTATTTTATTTGTATAGTGCTTTTTTTTTTTTTTTTACAATAGACAGCATAATAGAAAGTCTAGTCAGGGTAGTCTTGAGTAAACAAATACGTTTTTAGCCTAGACTTAAACACCGAGACTGTCTGAGTCCTGATCACTAAATGGGAGACTGTTCCATAACTGTGGAGCTCTATGAGTGAAAGCTCTTCCCCCTGCTGTAGCCTTCACTATTCGGAGTATCGTCAAATAACCTGCATCTTTTGATCCAAGTAGTCTCGTGGTGCGAGACCATTTAGTGCTTTATAAGTTAATAATAGTATTTTGTTATCAGTGCGAGATTCCACTGGGAGCCAAAGCAGTGTTGATAAGATGGGGTGATGTGGTCATAAATTTCTGGTTCTAGTTAGGAATCTAGCAGCTGCATTCTGGACTAACTGGAGTTCCTACTGGAACATCCAAACAGTACGGCATTACAGTAATCTAGTCTAGAGGTGACGAATGCATGAACTAATATTTCTGCATCATGTAGTGACAATATATTTCTTATCTTAGAAATATTTCTGAGATGTATGAAGGCTATCCTAGTAATATTATCTACACCAGCATGAAATGATAGGCTGGCTTTGGGAACTTCGACTAGATGTAGTTGGTCTTACATTAACAGACAGTATGGGTTCAAACTTCTTGATCAGGGGTGGTCTTTATTCTTCTCTGGAGTTCCCACAGGAAATGGGCATCAGTCTGGTTTGGGGAGCTTAGGTGTTGTTTGTAAGTATGTACCAAAGAGCAGTTCGGCATATTCAGGCTTGATCATGAGGAACGGCCTCTACGATCTGAACTCAAAAGTTGAAATGTTATTAGACTTCTGTCGACAGATAACACTTTGTTCAAACACAAGATTTCTCTTAAATGTATTTGATGTACGCGTCAAAAGCAGTTGCAGAAGTGAAAGGATGGGCATTGGAGAGGTCATATACAAAGAATTCTGGGTGGTCTTAAGTTTTGGCAAACCATATATAGTTATGAGATGGAATGAAGGAATGAAGTAGCATGTAATAGCTTAGTAGTGGAGAGACAAATCCCAGGAATACCAGTACTACAGTGGCTCTGTTTGGTCATTGAGCAAGACGGTTCACCCTCAAATGTATATGTTCTTGCATTATATCATGAATTGTATTCTTGTATAAACTACTCTGTTGTGGAAGTGGATTACTTTTAGAAGATGTGAGTGCCTTCCTCTATGCACTCTTTGCGCTCTTTTCCGGACACTCTATGTATAATTATCGTCACCATTTTCTAGACTTTAATTCCCCCCCTATTTTTTTTTCGTTTAGGTATTCTGATGTACAAACAGAGCGGAGGAGAGAGATGGGCATTGAGGACTCGCCTCCTGAGAGAACGGTAGACAAGGTGAGATACAGCTGAGGGTCAAGTGAAATCAGCGGCTATGGCTCAGGTGCTAGAGCGGGTTGTCCACTAATCGTAGGGTTAGCGGTTCGATTCCCGGCCGGCATGACTCCAAATACCAAAGTGTCCTTGGGCAAGACACTGAACCCCAAGTTGCTCCCGTTGGCAAGCTAGCACTTTGCATGGCAGCTCTGCTACCATTGGTGTGTGTGTGTGAATGGGTGAATGAGACACCGTGTACAGCGTTTTGGATAAAAGCGCTATATAAGTGTGCCATTTACCAACAGCAGTCTTTAATAATGCTTAAAGAATACTTTAAGTAAATTTTGGCACAGGCCCTAATGGGTTTAATAACAGGTTGTGGACAGCTGTTGGTTTAATTAGATTCTCCCCATTCCTCTCTCTGCTTCTCTCTAGCAGACTCAGGACTCCGGTTCGGAATCACAGTTAAACACCTCCAGCCTGAAGGAGGTGCTAGAGCGCTTCGATCACAGCCGCACATCGTCCACGTCCTCACACAGCTCCCGCAGGTCCTCACACACAGGCATGTCTGACAGCACGTGCAACTGTAAGTGACACCGTAATCCTGGTTTGGATATTAATTTGCTGTGGAATATTTTGTGCAATATCATGATAATCTTTGTTTTACTGTTCTTGTATAACATCCTTTTTAAAAAAAAAAAAAATAAAAACCAACCAACAACTAGTGTTTCTAACCATTTGTACATGGTTTTGAGACCGTTTGGGTCTCAAAATTGACTAGAATTGATTTGCATTGTGTTACATCATAATATACAGTCTCCTCTGAAAGTATTGTATGAGCAAGGCCAATTCTCTTGTTCTTGCTATACACTAAAGCCCTTTGGATCTTTGAATGTGAGACAACAGATCAAAACTACACTTTTAATTTCCTGATATTTACATCAAGATGTGTTCAACAGCTTAGAACATGTCACCGTTTTGTTTGAACCCACCCATTTTTCAAGTGATCAAAAATATTGGAAAACCCGATTGACTGGTGGTTCTTGTTGCCCAGGTGTGCAGTGTTAGATTGATTGTTTAAACAATTAATAGCTCAGAATGTCTACTCTTGGCTTCAGACCTGGGTTTTCGCCTGTGAAGACTGCATTTGTTGTTAAAAAGGAGAAACCAACACGAAGACCAGAGAGCTGTCTATGGGAGAAAAGAAAGCCATTTTGAAACCGCGAAAAGACGTGCGAAATCAATCCGAGCCACTGCACAAGCACTGGGTATAGCCAATACAACAATTTGGATTGTCCTGAAAAAGAAAGAAACCACTGATGTACTGAACAACCATTGAGGGAACAGGTCGGCCAAGGAAAAACAACAAAAGTTGTTGACGAACATTGTGAGAGCTGGGAAGAAAAACCCTGAAACATCACCAACAACCTCCACAGGGCAATCCACTGTATGAAGAAATATCGAGGCCATACCACAAGCTGCAAACGGCAATCTTGGCAATGATGTATCTAACATGTCGTCAATGTGTAACAAAAAAAAAGGAATTGGCCTTGCCGTTCCAGAACATTCAGAGGGGACTGTAACTACAAAGAGCCAGTGATATCCTGAAGAATTATCCTGCTGTTTTGAATGTTTGTAACTGCGTTCTGAGGATTACTCTGTGATTTTAACCACAGTACGATTACTCAATTGTGTCTCGTTTCTGTCTCAGCCACTCCCCCGAAGCTGCAGATGGACATGAGCACTCCACCTCGGCCTAGCACTGTTTCCACAACGTTACAGCGCCGCTCCTCTGTTAGCAGCCAGGTGGGATTCGGTGTTTTACGCAAACTGTCTGGACTCAACCTTTTATGCAAAATATCTAATTATAGATATCGATGCCTGATATGCAAAACTGAGCATTTTCCCATGCTGTAATTTACCTGAATCAACATGGAATTGTCTGACTCCATGTTGAAGCTTGGAAATTGGCTGCATAGAGAAATAAATATGCTTATTTCTACACATACACAGGCTATACACATGATTACAAAGTAGCACTGATGGTATGTTTTTGCTTGATTTTTAACGATAAAGGCATTTTTATCGAAACACTTGAAATTTGGTTCTAGGAGAAGATAAATAGTGAAGACTTCTAACACAAAATACTTTTAAAATGCCTCCTAGAAAAATGTCTTTCATTTTCTTTTTTTTTCTCCAGAATATTCACACTAGTTCTGCTCAAGTTAACCAGCAGCAGCAACAACAACCTCAAAATAACGTACAGGTAACAACGTGATCGCATTCGTTTATTCCTTACTGTCTCTTAAACACACCTCTCTTAAAAACATCCGCTCAGGCGGTAGTTCCAGCTGCAGCTTACATATCGTCATCATGATCATTTTTAACAGGCACAAACGTGCAATGGCTTTTCATAAAGTTCTGTTTTCATAGAACACAGCTTCTTTATTTAGTCATTCTCTTCATGGTTGCGTCATCGTTAATTGACCTTGTTATAATTTTTACATATATTTTATTCAAAAGAATAAATGTTCTATAAATAATGGCCTGAATTTGAGTCAGAATTTAGGCTGGGTAGAAGTAATAAAAAACTAAACTTACTGTAAAGCCTCCTTTATCTTAAATGAGGCTTGTTGATAAACTCTTGATTTCGTTCTATATTTGATGAGACTAATGCATTCCATCAGCCTTATGATCGTGTACTCATTGTGTGTGTGTGTGTACGTGCTTGTAGCAATACTCTGCGCAGCTGAACGCCATGCAGCACCTGAAGGAGCAGTTGGAACAGAGGACGCAGCTGATCGAGGCCAATATTAAAAAGCAGCAGGAAGAATTAAAGCAAATTCACGAGCAGCTTCAGAAGGTGCAGGGCCAGGGCCTTCAGGTATTTGATACTACACTACATATTAGTATCTGACGTATAGAAGACTACACAATGTAAGATTTTCTGAGAAACATGCACGTAAACGCTTCAAAGTGTCTCAACCGGCTCTTACACCTCGCCTCTGCGCACTTTGCGTCTCTAGAACTCAATTATAAATCTTGTATATATCGCTTTTGCTTGTATTTCCTCCTTTGTAAGTCGCTTTGGATAAAGCGTTTGCTAAATGAATAAATGTAAATATACACGGTGCCTTGCAAAAGTATTCGGCCCCCTTGAACTGTTCGACCTTTTGCCACAAACTGTAATTTTTTGTGAAGAATCAACAACAGGTGGGACACGATCATGAAGTGGAACGAAATTTATTGGATATTTCAAACTTTGTGGCAAAAGGTCGAACAGTTCAAGGGGGCTGAATACTTTCGCAAGGCACTGTAAATGTCTCGGAGGAAGCATAAGTTGGTTGGTAGAGTGAAAGCTGATAGGAAAGATATGACTAAGGGAATTGGCAGGTGACTGAAAACACTATCATTTCATTTCTCTTCGTTTTGTCTACACGAACGTTCACTTCAATGGTCCGTACTTGCCATTAACTGCACCTACGCGAGGTGGCCATCGCAGGTGTCCTGTGATTCTTTGATGTGTCGCTTGTGCACGTCCTCAGAAATGAACACTGCGTGTCCGCATGGTGCAACACCAATGTAAATAGTGGACGCAGCACCATGTGACACTGTATCCAAAACTTGACTAGACAAAGCCACTTTGAGTCTCTAACCGCATACTAATCTATTATTCTAGATCATTAACAGTTTGCCTAATACAAGTAGGCTTTGAAGTTTTCCCCGAAAGGTCTGTTTTAGGACCTGTAGTCTTTATTTCTTAGATTAGAAAATATTTTGGAATGTACAGCGAGGGTTTTTGATTCGAGACACGAATCATGACGACCGCACAACGTTTGAAAACGAGCTCATTGGTTTGTTTTACATCGCTGTGTGTGAAATTGCTAAGTACTACAGGGTTGTTTAGGCTCTGACGTGCCATCGAAGGGAGGTGACTTTTCAATCCTCCAGATTAACAGCACACATCTAAAAAAATAAATAAATAGCCAGGGTTTGTGTGATAACACTGCTAGCAAGAAAACTGAATTGGCACCTCTGGGTTTTACAGGTTGTGTTGCTTGTGCAGGGAAAACGTTTTTTATTTGTTCCAGATGTACGTGCAGCAGTCCTCAGGCGGGTTCAATGTGCAGCTCCCTCCCGTGAGTGGCGCTTCATGCTCACAAGCTGTAGTTGGAGTACAGAGCGTCACGAGCACCGCCCACAGCGGCATGCATCACAGCCTTCAACAGCAGCAAGCTCCGCCTTCGCATCAGCAGATTTCACAAGGCTCTGTCCTTACACAGGTTAGACACACTGATACACTCATTTTCTTTCTAAACAATACAAATGTTCTCACGTGATAAATACGTCTCATTCATGACTAATGAAACAACTCCAAGAACAGAATCAAGACAGCGAATTTCAGCCTGTCATGGTTCATGAGACAGGGAAATCTAAGAGTAGGATTATCTAACAGAAGCAGAGTGAGTAGAGTGCAGTTCCAAATAACGTCAATATTGTACGAAATGGCTCTGAAGCATTTTAACTGATCTCATGCTTTTCTGTTCAGTTCTGACCGATCCATTAAGGATGACCTCATTACATTTGTCTGCCCTTGTTCCTTCTTATAGCACATCAGTATGCTAATGGTATCGAGGTGAAGCAGCATTTTAGAGCTTGCCTTTTAATTATGCGATTTCTTTCCTTTTTAAACTTTTAAACTCTTTTGGGTTTTTTCTTTTTTTATTGTTAGCAGGGTTCAGTGTACAACACGATGATGGTCAGTCAGCCGGGCACAGGCAGTGTCATGCAGATCCCCAGCACCCAGTCACATAACATCAGTCAAGTAACTACAATCAACCGGTGTGTTTGTGCATATGCAATACATTAAAAAAAACAACAAAAAAAAACTATTGTCTTACTGAAATATACGTATAAATGTATTTATAATGTTCTGTTATATTTTTCTTTAAAATACGCATTAATATAAAGCTGTGATGTGAGTTACAGTTGGTACTACTGTCAGAGCTGTTCTGAAAGAAAAACTAAATCAGCACCTTGGGATTAATACATCCATCCATTTATCCATCCATCTTCAACCGCTTACTCCTTTTCAGGGTCACGGGGAACCTGGAGCCTATCCCAGGAGGCATCGGGCACAAGGCGGGGTACACCCTGGACAGGGTGCCACTCCATCGCAGGGCACAATCACATACACACACTACGGACACTTTAGACACGCCAATCAGCCTAACATGCATGTCTTTGGACTGGGGGAGGAAACCGGAGTACCCGGAGGAAACCCCCGACACACGGGGAGAACATGCAAACTCCGCACACACATGGCCCTGGCGGGACTCGAACCCTGGACCCTGGAGGTGTGAGGCGAACGTGCTAACCACTAAGCCACCGTGCGCCCCCCTTGGGATTAATCAGTATTGAGAATTCAGCAGAGATGTGGTATAAGTGAATATATAAGTGAATATTTTATTAATTAGACTTAGCTCGGTGGTTCTCAACCAGGGGGCAAGGGTGCAAATTGTTTTCAGCTCAATTATTGCAGCTCAATACATATGATTACATAAAGTGCAAATAGTTCAAGACAGCATTTTCACTAATAGATTCTCCTTCTTCAGGTTTCAAGGGCAGCAGTTGGTCACGAAGTTAGTCACTGCTCCCATGGCTTGCAGTACCGTAATGGTTCCCACAACAATGTTTATGGGCCAAGTAGTGACCGCTTACAGTCCGTTTGCACAGCAGCCTGGCCAAACACAGGCAATAGCAGCGCCGTCCGATTCGCATCAGCAGGGACAGCTGCAGGGGTTGACACAGCCCCAGCAACAGCAACCATTTTTACAGGTAGCGCAACAAAAAATTTCACATCAACACTCACCATGGCTCAAGTGAAGCTGCAAATGATCTTAGCAGAACTGTTTTGTTACTGTGTGCCTATATGAAGTACTACATATTATACTTGTGGTGTTTGCTGCTTGTTTTGAGAGGATTACATGTTTCTGTTTGCTTTATGGGGGGGGGTCTCAACAAGGGTGGACAAAACATAAACTCACGATGTGCTTTTAAGTTGTATGGGAGACACCAGAATTTGTTACAGAACATACTTAATCTGCATCATGAATGCCCAGGAGCTAGCAAAAGGAGTTTGGGGGAAAGTTTTGGACAGTATCAAGCAGGGCTTGTTTATTTAAAAAAAAAAGGTATATCCCAAACTTTGAACATCCCACAGAACACCTATTAAATCCATTAGTAAAAAAAATGAAAAGAATATGACACAAGCAAGACTCTAGAGGAGGCCATTCACCAAAACGTCAGTGACTGGATAAAGAGGGCATTAGTCATCAGGAAGCGACCAGGAGGCCATGGGTAACTCTGAGTGATACTCCCACCACCATGTTTCACTGTAGATTGGTGTTCTAAGGGTGATGAGTGGTGTTGGGTTTCTGCCAAATGTAGCACTTTATGCCAAGGCCAAAATCTTCAGTAAAAATTGCTGGGGGTTGGTATATCAAGAGAATACTGGACTCATACTTTCTTACGTAATACCTATGAGCTAACCAGTCAGGTCTGGGACGATGTTCTGGAAAAGTATAATTTCAGGTTTGGTTATTAAATAATAAAAATAAAAAATACCAAGCTTTTGAAGACTATTACATGGATCAAAAAGTGGAACGTATGTGGCACAACAGCAATCCTGCCTAGAGTATAATATCCATCAAAAGGCAATGAGCAGTTAAAGAGGGCATTCAGATAACCAATGTCAAGGCCAGAGGTAACTCTCAACATGATGCTCCCACCACCATGCTTCACTGGTGGGATAGTATTCTCAGGGTGATGAGCGTTGTTTCATTTCTGCCAAACATAGCGCTTTATGCCAAGGCCAAAATGTTATTAGTTAGTTTATTTTCTCCACCTGAGCAGTGCATTGCAAGGTCAAAATTGCACTATATATATATTATTTGTTCTTTTACAGGGAACCCGCATTTTGCAGACTAACCAGTCCACACAGCTGATTCTGCAGGCTTTCCCCATTCAGCAGCAGGGTGCATTCACCACAACACCACAACAACTGCAACATCAACCACAGCAAACACCCCAACAGCAGTTAAAGCCTCAGACTCTAAAGCAGCAAAAAACCTCGTCCTCTCACCAGACGGACAACTTGAGCACCCAGTCACAGTGACACGAGGAGGACACGTTTTAGTTTGCAAGCAGTGTTAATTTGAGGTTTACAGAGGAATAAAAAAAACCCACGATGTTCATTGTAACTAGGTTCTACACCAGTCGGATTGAACTCATTACCACCAGATGGCCTCCAGTGCAGTGATTCAGAACTCGCAGTGTTTCACAGCAATAACAGTATGGACATCGGTGCCATTAAAATAGCTTTATCTTCATTTCTTTTCTAATTTATTTAAGGAGTACAATTTAATCTCGGATGAAAAGGAAACAGAGTCTTTCCCTTTATTAACTGTACAGATGTGTGTACAAAACCATGTGACTATCCGACCGTAAAGGAAAGAAAGTGACTATTTTATACCCTGCATTATACTCCTCATTGAAATTATTCTTTTAACATATTTTATATCTAACCACAGTGTTACCTCTACTGCATGGACAAACATGGTTCTCTATCTTATAAGTGCCAACAATTAGTTCTATTACCAAAAAACCCCACATACAATAGCGATTTGTTGTCATAAGTTTTTTTTTTTCTGTTTCCCATTGTATTTTATAGCATTTAATGTATTTCTACACACTAAACAGCCCTTATTTTAAGATTTGTAGTCTTATTCGTTTCTCCACAATAATTAAGATGTGCAAAGAGTGAATCCTGACTCTATAAACGTCCAGGAATTTATATTTCTCATGTGATGTTAAAATGCCAGAATTAAACACCTGAGAACGAGTTGTACTCTATAAAGCTAGAATTGCTCCAATATTGCACAACACGTTGTAGGAATTATGCAACAAGCCATGTTAGGCTAACTCGAAGCATGCGATTTTTTTTCCCTTTTTTTAAATTCTATTTGGTTTTCTACAAATGGAATGCGTCATTGGCTTTTGAAAATGTGGTGTAAATGCTATTTTCATGATCGTGTAAAGGTGTCGGGTTTGTATATGTTGCATTTGTTTATTTTATGTTTCGAAATGAAAATGTCAGGTAGCTTTATATTTTTTGATTTGTTTGTTTCCCTCACACACTACAACAGGAAAA
>JAFFST010018101.1:13963-32930 GCA_022414735.1 Noturus placidus | reverse complement strand
GGGGTATGTTACTGGGGTTAAAAGTTTGATTCTGTATGGATTTATGAAAATGAATCATATGTAATTAATTTACGTGCACATGAATCATAAGTAAATTAATCAAATGTAAACTTTCCTGGGTGGGGTGGGAGGGGCTTTTATCGGGGTAAAAAATGTTGATTCTGAATTGATATATTTTGTTGTACTCTGAAAAGTGTGTGAGAATCAATAAAAATTGTTATGAAAAAAAAAAGAATTCAGATTGACAGAGGATGACCTCATTACTTTCTCATTTTATTGTGGTTATGATATGATATTCCTGTGCTTAACAAACTTGCTTTTAATATTTCATTTCACGTTTCTTAACCATTCCACTGTGGACACATCCACTGTCTACTGTTTTGGACGATTTCTAGATTCACTATGTATTTCATGAGAAATGGAAACTCATGAGGCCCGCATGCATCTACTCTTCACACGGGAAAGCTTTCCATGTCTCTTTGTTATCCTTCTTTCACCCCTATGTCTACACTCTACTCAAGTAATGCTTGAGTAGAGAGGCCATTGATGAGACCTGGTTTAATGGAGGATGATGGTAACCTAATGAAGTTTGCCCTGTTGGGTTATTGCTGACACTGCATAAGACCCCAGTCTACCAAAATCCAAAGCCCATCAAGCCCTACATCCCATTACAACATAATCAGGGTATAGGATAGTGTCTTCCATGGTGGTTTTTAAGTGTTTACATGTCTTCGGACTGAGAGAGCATTGGTTTTGTGGTCCATTTTCCACAGATGTTCATGAACTCATCTGACCTGCACTGGACAAGACCAAGTTAGAGTATCTTTACAGCCAAACAGCTTCTTTCTTTTTCTTCTTCTTTTGAGTATTTTCCTCCACAATACCTTTTCCCAATTGTGTTAAAAGAATAAGGTTTTGTGTTACAAGAAGAAGAATTTTATAATTTTACCACCTCACGATACACAAAATAATACAGAAAACCAGGTGTAAATGCTGTAAATAAAAATGCATGCATAATTAATTGAGGGAAAGAAAGAGTAGTTAGTGATGAGAGATGAGAGAGACTTCGTATAGTCGATCAACTGGGAAAATAAAGGTGTATGGAAGGAGGAGGAGAAAAAGAGACAAGGAATACATTAGTACAAAAAGAACCATGAGAGTAATTACACTGGCCTGTTTACATTATCACTGAACCATCAAGAAGCTTTTATAACTTTTCTCATAACTGCATTAAAAAGCATTCAAACACGTACTAGCATGCATTAAACGCATAAACTACTGCCAAACCACAAGTCCAGTCATTTGACTTGCACCGTTAGCTTAGACGGCACCGCTTGCTGCTCTTCTGGTCAATATATTTCCACTTCACGATCGATTATTATAAGACGCCATAACCACAAAAAAAAAAAAAAAACAAGTTGTAGTGTGCATACTTTACCAAGGTAGGCATCGATAGGGTAGTTGCTGAAGTAAAGGATTGTTTATATATTGATTATATACAAACACACAACTAAGGTAGAAGAACTATGAAATCTAATCAAATCGTGTGACATTGGTGTTATTGTGATTAGACAAATAAAATGTGCTACAGTAACAAGTCAGGAATAAAACTCTATAAAATGATAGTCCAGTGAGATGTTTTATACCTTGTATACTGCAGCACTTTTGATTAATTAAAGAATAATATGTCATACTTTTTAATTCGTTTCGAGTTACATTGCGGAATGATTGTGAATGTGCAGTGACTGCACATGTTTTTTTTAGCGTCCGCGAAAAGAAGTCCCTATGTAAGTTGTTGCCATAGAAATGATAAAGCATTAGATGGAGCGCATTAATATAAACCTCACAGCTGGATATACAGCTGTTGTTAGTGCTTCTGTTATGTACGGAAGATAATCAACACTGATCAATGTGATGCCATTACAGTTGAATGTTGTGGAACATTAGTTGCTGTAAACTGAGTTCATGTTTCCATTTACGTTACAGCTGCTATAAACAGTTGTTCCCAGTGTTTTTGTCCTTCTTTCTTGAAGTTGAAGACCAGAAAATGCAGTTTGTCACGTTACCGAGAAACCAGAAAGTACAAAGTCGCCTATCCTGAAGAGTTTCCTATGGGGTCGGGGGGGGGGGGGGGGGGGGTCAAACTTACTAACACTTACAAAGTGCTGACACTGTAGATTTAACCATAATGAAATAAACATCCCATTACAGAAAAAATCAGCATATAACCAGTGAAATGAAATAACCAGTGAAGTGAATTTTTTTCTTCTAAATGAGCAGCATGATTTTGATCTATTTACATTTGTCATTACAAGTCAGTTGTTACTATAGAAATAATAATGTCTTAGAAGAAGCAGATTAATATAAACATGTGATATGTATTACAGCCGGCACTACTCTCAGAGCTGCTGTTATAGAAAATTAGACTTGAGAACATGCAGTATAAAATGTTTGAATCCGTATAACAAATGATTTTGGAAGAATATGAAAGGATCTGTGATTAAATGTCTCCCTCTTGTGATTAAAACAACCAAATGGGAGGCACTGTAGATCATTTCCAATGTGCTGGCATTGTCTTATTTGTTGTGTGGTTCATTGTTTGTCTTTTATCAATTATTATTATGACTGTGGTTATGTCATTGTAATCAGAAAAACTTTGACTAGTTGATCAGCCATAACATTAAAACCGCCTGCCTAATATTGTGTAGGTCACCGTGTAACGCCAAAACAGCTCTGACCCGTCGAGGCATGGACTCCATGAGAACTCTGAAGGTGTGCTGTGGTATCTGACACCAAAATGTTAGCATCAGATCCTGTAAGTCCTGTAAGTTATGAGATTGGGCCTCAATTGATCGGACCTGTTTGTCCAGTACACCCCATAGATGCTCATTCGGATTGAGATCTGGGGAATTTGGAGGCCAAGTCAACACTCTTGACCATGTTCCTCAAACCGTTCCTGAACATTTTTTTTGCAGTGTGTCAGGGCGCATTATCCTACTGAAAGAAGATACTGCTATTAGGGAATACCAATGTGGGGTGTACTTGGTCTGCAGCAATGTTTAGGTAGGTGGTTCGTGTCAAAGAAAACATCCACATGAATGCCAGGACCCAAGGTTTCCTGGCAGAACATTGCCCAGAGCATCACACTGCCTCTACCGACTTGCCTTCTTCCCATAGTGCATCCTGGTGCCATCATTTCTCCAAGAAAGTGACGCACACGCACCGTCCGCATTGTGTAAAATAAAATGTTATTCATCAGACCTGGCCATAGTTTAGATGGACAAGGCTTTGTTGTATATATGCAAAACTATGAGCACTGTATAATATAGCAAATCATCTCAATATATATGGCATTCATAAATTTGGACATATACTTACCTTTACAAATGTTTACATACACCGAGGTTTACGACATTCAAACTTAATTTTTCACAACTCCACTGATGTCTTGTTATTTTCAGTGCTAAGTCAGTTAGGGTTTCTACTTGATTCCCATAAGAGCTCATTTTGAAATAATTTCTAAGAAACATGTTTATTTTACTATATCAGATTTGTTGTTAATCAAAAGTTTACACACACTTCATTAGTATTTGATTTTAATTGCTTGAACTTTCACAAGTTACTCTCAAAATACTCTCCTGGAATGTTTGCCCATTCTTCCTGACAGGTGTAATTGGTGTAACTTAGTCATGTTTGCTGGCCTCCTTGCTCAGTTCAGTCCACACATTTTATCTGGAATTCAGGTCAAGGTTTTGTTATGGCCACTCCAATTCCTTGGTGGTTTGCTTTGGATGATTGTCCTGCTGGAAGACCCTGTTCTGACCAAGTTCTTCTTTCTGGCCGATGTCTTAAAGTGTTGCTTGAAGATCATCCTTCTTCTTCATGATGCCATCTATTTTTTAAGGTGCGCCAGTACCTTTTCCAAAAAAAGAAAAAACCACACCATGATGCTGCCACCCCGATGCTTCACAGTTGCAATGGTGGTTTCTCCTTACATATTGTTGAGTATTATGGTCAAACAGATGCATTTTTTTTTCATCTGAAAATATAGTACAGTACTCCTCCACCTGCAAACTATAGTCTGGCTTTTTTATGCCAGTCTTGGAGTAAGCTGCTTCTTCCTTGCATGACAGCCTTCCAGACTGTGGTGATGTAGTTGGATGTACATATTGGGCACCTGATGCCTCCAACTCCTTCACCAGTTTTTGTTATCTTGGGGTTCAGTGGATTCTTTCAGACCAAAGTTTGTTCGTCCCTGGGAGTTCAATTGTGCCTCTTTCCCAAGCGATGCTGTGTCTATGTGCTTCCAAGGTTTTTATATTTGTATAGATACTCGTGGTACTTTCAGTTGTTTGGAAATTGTTCCTAAAGAGGAATCGGACACAACGTTGAGATTAGACATTTTTACTGAGTTACAGCCAGTTAACGCCCAATTAAGACATTTGTCCAATCAGAAACTTCTTAAAATCATTAAATAAATGTTAGGAATATTCCACACTGTTTATAGAGACAGGCAACTTGGTGCGTGTATGCTTTTGACCCCCTGGAGTTCTGATATAAACAGAAATAAAGCTGTCTCGAATTGGTTGTTTTAATATCGTTTCTGAGTTGTAAAAACCAAGATTGAATATCTTTAGACTACGTTTTGAACTGATGTTCAGAACTGGTTTTTTTATTGTGTATATACAGCTCATCTGTACTTTGCATATATCACACTGGACGATGTTACTTGCCCAGTAAATTTCAAATAAGTAAGTTTCTTTCTAGAAATAGATATTTGAAAGCTATCTGACCATGGAAAAAAGTAAAGCCCATTCCAAGCTTCTCAAACTGAGAAACTATATCTGGAAATAGACTTAATAATACGATGGATGGATGCATGGTTTAAAAACAATTCTTGTGAAATCTTGAATTTTGCCTATATTCAAGATATATGTATTTGCCTAGATGCCATTTTTTGGAGTGAAGCATGAGGAAGAAGGAACAGTACTAGCACACTCGCTGTGCTAAAGGATATTTCACATGGAAGCCAGTGTCATGACTGCCATTGTAGTGAAGCATTTCTATCTATTCGACATGACCAAGACCCACTTACGTCTGACCTTTATCTTCACCATTCACTTGACAAGGTTATGAGGCTGAAATATAAAGACCTTACGCTGTGCGCTGATATGCTGTATGCCATAGTTTATTAAATATAGACTATAGGCCAGGTTTATGAGCTGAACGATGAATAATATCAAAAGAGTGCATTGTGTAAAATTTGTGCACCCAAGCATAAGGTCATTAAGTGTATTCGTTTGCATGGCATGTGTGAACGGGGTAGGGTGTCTTAGTGGCTTAGCAAGTTCCTCCGGGGTCAGGGGTTTGAATCGCGCCTCCATCCTTTGAGTGCAGAGCTTGTATGTTCTCCCTGTGAGGAGTTTTCTCCAGGTGCTCTGGTTTCCTTCCCCAGTCCAAAGACATGTGTTATAGGTTGATTGTCCATAGTGTGTGCGATTGTGCCCTGCGATAGGTTGGTACCCCGTACAGCTCCCTAGGATTGACTTTAGGCTTCCCCGCAACCCTTTGTAGAATAAGGGGTTTAGAAAATGGATGGGAGAGTGTGGATGAAGGGCGGTAGATGTAGGTGTGTGTCATGTTTTTATATCAACCAAATGTCCAAGTTCTTTTTATATCTTGGTGAGGACGAAATGTTCCAACAAGGACAATTATATTTGTCTCTTTGTGTGTGTGTGTGTGTGTGTATGTGTGTGTGTGTGTGTTTGAGAGAGAGGCTGAGGCCATTAAAACCCCTGGCTTGGAACTGAAGCGCAGCGAAAGTGTAAGGTTTCATTTTGAGGGAGAGAGAGAGCTGCGTCTGACCCGACTCGGCTTCGGTTTCCTCGTCTTTACCTCAGCGCTCTCATTGAGTGTCAAGCAACAGAGTTTACCTTCCTTTATTTACCTGAGCAAAACATCCCAAAAGGAAGTATTTATGGACTGCCTGTGGACTAATTCCATGACCTTTTTCAGCAGCTGATGTCTCGAATAGCAGTATCGAGGAGGAATGTGGCGGGACAGTGCATGTGAAAGGAGCCATGCCGACTCTGTGGAAGCGTATCGTGTTCTCGGTAGGCTCCATACTGAGTATCGGCTCGGTGGTGCTCCTGGTTGTGGCCCTGTCAACCGAGCGCTGGATCACTGCGACCATCCTGTGTCAAACTGGGGTTGATCTGGTGAACGCGTCGAAGCCGGAGCTCGAGCAGTTCACTGGAGATATGTACTACGGGCTCTTTCAAGGCGGCAAAACACGGAAATGCGGTCTAGGCAGTCGTAGTTACAAAATTTACAGTGAGGATTTTAAGTGTTTTTAAGAATGCACAGTTTAATGTGAGCAGCTCCCAAAACTGGTAGATAATCGTTGTTAGCTGGTAGAATGATGGAAAGAAAACAGGTTCCTGAATTACCACCAGTGTTACTAAAGTAGCATGCTCTACAAAAAAGTTGCTAGAAGGCACCAGATGACATTATCAGCTACTTTGCATATTAATCGAAATGTTATGATTATTTGCATATCAAAACATGTTACAATTTTATTCTGGGGTGTCGATATAGGAAAATATTCAGGATTGTGTGATGTGGCCCGACAGGAAGTTAACTATAATAGCATGCCCTGGCGTAACAATTTACCAACAATGACAAATTTTAATCGATTATTGAATGACACTTCATTCTTTGTAAACATCTATAGATATTTATTTAGTTGCTTACTTTGTCAATTATATTATAGCCTGGTACATGTCTAGAGTACCAGTCAAAAGTTACACACTTTATATGTATTTCAGCAATTTAAGGATGTGCACATGTACTATATGGGTGTGATGCACACTACAATATGAATATACTAAATATTTAAATATTTAAATATTTAAATATTTACTAAATAACTTTGTGGATGATATGTGTTTGTTGAACATCCCATTCCAGATTTAGTCCCCCTTTGCTGTTATAATAATCTCCACTCTTCCGGGAAGGCTTTCCACTAGATTTTAGAGCATGGCAATGGGGATTTTCCCATTAAGCCACAAATGATAAATGTCACACTTATATAGCGCTTTTATCCAAAGCACTTTACACTGTGTCTCATTCACCCATTCACACACCAATGGTAGCAGAGCTGCCATGCAAGGCACTAACTTGACATAAGAGGCAACCTAGGATTCAGTATCTTGCCCAAGGACACTTCAGCATGTGGAGTCATCCGGGCCGGGAATCGAACCACCAACCCTACGACTAGGGGACAACCCGCTCTACCGACTGAGCCACAGCTGCCCCACAAGCCACAAGATCATTAGTGAGGTCAGGTGAGGAGGCTTAGGGTGCAGTCGGTGTTCCCGTTCATCCCAAAGGTATTTAGTGGGATTGAGGTCAGCACTCTGTGCATGAAACTCGAGTTCTTCCACTTCAACCGTGGCAAACCATGTCTTCATAATGATAATGATAATGATAATAATGAGTCTTTCTTAATCACATATACATTATAGCACAGTGAAATTCTATTTTCTTTGCATATCCCAGCATGTTAGGTAGTTGCGGTAAGAGCACAGGGTCATCCATGCTACGGCACCCTTGGAGCAGAGAGGGTTAAGGGCCTTGCTCAAGGGCGAACAGTGGCAACTTGGAGGCGCTGACCTTCTGATCAGTAACCCAGATCTTTCAGTGCTTGGGCTTGAACCCCCGAACATAGAATTGCTTTGTGCACAGGGGCAATGTCATGCTGGAACAGGTTTGGGCCTCTTAGTTCCATCCATCCATCCATCCATCTTACTCCTTTTCAGGGACACGGGGAACCTGGAGCCTATCCCAGGAGGCATCGGGCACAAGGCGGGGTACACCCTGGACAGTAAAGGGGAATTGTAATTCTACAACATACAAAGACATTCTATACCATTCTATACAGCTGCGTGCTTCCGTGGCCATGTTGGTCAGGTGTCCACATTATTTTGACCATATAGTGTATATTGTAAAATTTAACAGTGTTTTTTCTTTTTAATTTATGCTCTTCTCTTTTCAGTTTTCCCAAAACTGATTAGGAAAGTCAACAGTGGTCTTCATATGATCATCATTTTCTTCCTCTTCTTTGCTATTGGCTTTGCACTGGTGAGTCTGGCGTTCTGCATTTACAATGCCAGAAAAGTGCCTTACCAGTCCATCAAAGGACCTTTAGGCCTCTATCTCTGGAACATCATAGCAGGTGGGTTAATAACTACCAAGTAGTGTATTATGTATTTTCTTTATATAGTACATCTATAATCAGTTCCATCATTAATGACACATTTCGTCATGAAGGGTTTAAATAGTATGATGTATTCGTGGTTAATTAGCTTATTCTCACATGAAAGGTATCTAACATTTCACTGAAGTCAATTTTTTCTCAGAAAAAAAACAAAAACACAATAATTGGTACCCTTCCATTTACAGTAGTACTTTGTGCAACCTCTCTTACCCAACATACCAGCACTGAGTGTCCTCCTATAATGCATGATGAGATTGGAGATTACAGAGCAAGGAATTTGAGGCCACTCCTTAATCCAGAATCTCTTCAGATCCACAAGTACCTAGGTTTTCTCTTGTGGACTCTCCTCTTTCGCTCACTCATTCATGTGACTGGGATGGTCATGTCAAAGGTTGATTCTGTGGTCACTGAACCATTTTTGGACAGGTTTTGGATCATCGTCCTACTGTAAGATCCAACCACATCATAGATGTAGCTTCTTGGCAGAAGTAGCCAAGAAGCCGTGTATCGTAACACAGTTCCCACCGTCTTTGGAGGAAAAACCGAGCTTCCACCATACTTAACACCTGGAATAGGTTTAGTTTCAGTATAACCAACCTTTTTATGCCAAACTCACCCTCAGTGTTGCTTAAAAGCTTTATTTTTGTCTTATCTGACCACAGACACCAGTTCCAGAAGTAACTAGTACTTACATTTGTGTCTAGATGAAATCAAAGGCTTTTCCTCTGGCATGTTTTCTAAATAGGTTATTTAGGTGCATATAGGTGGTATCTAATTGTATATTTAATTGGCGATTTGGAGACAAATCTCCAGGCCTGACCCTGCTCACTGTGCATGGGGGTAAATACACTCGCATCCTCGTTCAGGCAGATCCTTTAGAGCACCAGTTGTTTCAAACTTCTTAATTATTGCCCGAAAACTAGACAAGGGCATTTTCGTAACCATTGTCTCAGGTATGCTTTATTAATGTCTGATTTCATTGGTTGTATTCTCTAATCTTCCTCATGTTGATGAATTACTAAGGATTTTGTGATTTTTGCGATCGCAAAAATTAACACAAAATCAAGAAAACTCTGCAATATTCGGAAAAGCTCGCAATTTCTTAAAATTTCTCATGTGACGTCATCACACGCATTCTGTCCTCTTCATTCTGTCCTCTTCAAGCCCTCTTCATTTCACGTTCGAACAGGAGTACAGCTGAAAGGTCTTATTTACCGACAAACATCAATGCTAAAGGCCGTGCAAAACAATTTCGTGCAACTGCAATTTTGCCAATTCAATAGTTTTCCACAAATGAAAATTAAATGAAAATAAGGTCATAGCTGACTAAACACTTAAGTGAAAAAGTAAATTCAAGTAAAAATACACGTGAAACACATGTAATACACCAGAGCGTGATTCAGTTACAGTTTGTTTTATGTTCAGAAATATTGTCAGGGTGCCAATAATTATGACAAATGCATTGTTTGTTTGTTTTTTTAAATAAAACACTGTATTCACTGGCTCCCACTCTGTCCTCCTCAGCTCTGTTCTGTTCTCTTGGCTTTGCCTGTTTCATCGCAGCACTTCGGTGTCACCGGTTAACAGAACGTGTGGCGAACTTTCATGAAAATCTGTTCCACCTGGTGGTTTTAGAAGAGAACCTGGGATTCTCGTTTTGGCTCTGTGTTGCCAGCACCGTCTCACATGGAGCCAATATTCTGGTGGTCGCTTCAAGCAAAATTCATCTGCCCAAAATACAGACCAAAAAACCTGAGGAACCTACTACAACAGGAGATGATTTACTGTACTGAAATAAATAAATACATAAATAAATAAATAAATAGACTCCAAACTTGAGTAGAAATACACAGGAGCAAAACAGACTGTTCTGGCAGAAGTATTGAACTCTGCACACCAGCTGTCCCGTACGAAAGGTTGTATGTTGTAGAAGAAAATGTTGCATTGTTCATGTGTAACGTTTGTGTGACGACGTCTGAGTCGACATGCTATTATATTTGCGTATGGTACACCATTTTAATGATAAAACTGAACTGTAGCAACATTTCACTTTAATCTAAATGAGTCACTTTGTAGAATTATTAATGCAAGTAGAATGGAAAAAAGAGAGCATGGAAGAATTGAAGTGTGACGATATGGAAGATTCAGAATATTTGTCATTTTTTAATAAATAAATAATATATGTCCAGCTAACAGAGCATGTTCAGTGATGTTTTCTATATAACGTTTTTTATTTATTTATATAGCATGCTGAAAAAAATAACATATTTGAAATGTTATTTTTCTTATAATGTTGCTGTAATATTTAGTCATAGGAACGTTAGACAGCATAATGAATGTTTTGGGAAACACAATTTATTATGACATAAAACACTGTTTTAAAACAATTATTCTAATAGATCTGACACAAACACATGTTTTTGTGTCATAGATTCAATTTATTTAAATGAAATAGACACATTTGGAGACACATGAGTCTGATTCAAGTGGCTGCAGTATTATGGAGCACATGTTGTGCCAAAACGAAACAAAATGAGAAAATACTGTATTATGAGGTTGTGTGTCATTTTTTTCGTTGTTCTGTTTGGAGGTCCTATTACGAAGACTACACATGTTGATCGCGTGATTCATCCTGGAATGGGAATGAATGAGGCTAGACAGCAAATCCAGCCACATCTGAGCCACTATGTCCTTGTTGGAATCATTATAAGCATTCAAACCGAAAACTGAGAGCATTCGTAGTATTTGACTTTGACTATTTCCGTATTTGAGTATTAGAAATTGACTTTTCTATTTCCGGAGAATATATTGTTGTTTTTTTTGTTGTTGAGGGAAGACCATTAAATGGCCAATGTTGGCCAACAACAGTGTCAGGAACGAAAGATCCAGACACACATCATATGCCATATTGATATATTCCACTGTTGACCTATCCACTGTTGACTGTGTAATGAAATTTGCTGAACAGTGATTGAGTAAGCGTGAATCATATCTATACTTCCATGTGTTAGAAAGTGTGTGGGACGGGGATTTCAGTAAGCACACGAATGAAACTGACATCATCAAGGACTATAACCTTTGCACTCAACCTGCATTAGCCCTGTATTTATTCTCTTCAGAGAGAAACTCCCTCAGTGTAGTGCCATTACAAGTGACCAGAGGGTCGTTAAAATGTCGAACTGCCCCAATCAGGCCCTTAATAATTAATGATAGTCCAGATTCCCTTTAGTGCCCTCTTGGGGATAAAGTTAATGCAATTTTAAAATGTAATGAAATATATAATAAAAACAGCCCTTGTTTATCTCCCAGACCGAACTGGAGTGTTATCTCTTATCTCTAGCAAGGGTCTTTAAAACCAGTTTATTGCCCCGGAGAAGGTTTTCATGGTTGTTAATTGCTCTCAGGGCCAGCCTGTAGTCGCCTTAGTTAAGGTAACAATTTAATTTCATTATTATTCCATTGGCTCCTCATCAGTGCAGTTTTAGATCACACCTGGAAAGGAATCGGTGTAAGCATGGATTACTGAGCACATGCCCAGGATCCCTGGCCATAAGCCCACTCTAAGTGTATTGATGAAAAGAAAAATAAATTTATTGCATGTGATTTTTATTTTTTATTTTTTTATTTCTTTTGTATGTGCTGGGTTCCATAGTGGGATGGGAAGAGTCCAGGATTTACAAATTCATCCCAGAAAGGGTCCAGTACTTACTAATTCATCCCTGAAGAGTCCAGTACTTACTAATTCATCACTGTGAGGGTCCAGGAATTACTAATTCATCCCTGAGAGGGTCCAGGATTTACTAATTCATCCCTGAGAGGGTCCAGGAATTACTAATTCATCCCTGAGAGGGTCCAGGATTTACTAATTCACCCCTGAAGAGTCCAGGACTCACTAATTCATCACTGTGAGGGTCTTGGATTTACTAATTCATCCCTGAAGAGTCCAGGATTTACGAATTAATTCCTGGTAACACACTGCAGATCAGCTTTATATCACATTTAGTATATGATAACCCGGAGAATGCGTACAGTTTCAAAGTGACTAGGAAACTTTTTAAAATTCAAAGTGCTCATAGATTTAAGTGTAAAGAAAGCAGTGCTCCAGCAGATGGAGCCCAAAGTCAAAAAGCAAAATGAACTTCCCCAGAATGTTTCCTAGTTCATATTTTAAAGCAAGATATTGTATAATGTATTGTGAACAGATACATATTTGCACACGTGATCTTTGTATTATTTCATATTTCTTTTTTTTTTGCTGACAGATAAATGAGATTACATTGAGACAATAATTTAATTTATATGACAGTTGATTTACTGTTGAATTCTGAAATCTGATTGGTCAGAAGGTATTGATTGGTTTAGGTGTCAGAAGGTGTCTTACAGTAGTACTGGCTACAAGGCAAATCTACAAGCATAATTATAATATATTTTGGTTCCATCTGATCATAGAACCCGATCCCATTTGAAGTTCCAGTAGTGTCTGGTAAACTGAAGACACTTGAGTTTGTTTTTAAATGAGAGTAGACATTTTTCTTGAAATCATTCCAAACAACTTGTGGTGATGTAGGTGACTTCAGATTGTAGTTTTGGAGAGTTTTAGGCACAACTAACTTCTCCAGCTGTGATCCTTGGAGATTTTCTGGCCACTCGAACCATCCTCTTCACAGTGCGTTGAGATGATATAGACACATGTACAATTCCAGGTTGATCATTAATCATTGCCCTGATGGTGGAAACGGGCTTTTTCAATGCTTGTACTATTTTCTTATAGACACTTCCCATTGTGTGAAGCTCAACAACCTTTTGCTGCACATCACAACTATATTCCCCAGTCTTACCCATTGTTATGAATGACTAAGGGAATTTGGCCTATGTGTTACCTCATATTTATACCCCTGTGAAACAGGAAGTCATGGTTGAACAATTTCCTGCTCCTAGTCACCCAGGTGTACTAAAATGGGAATATAATTCACATATATTTTTCTCATATTAATTCACAGGGGTGCCAATAATTGTTGAACACCTATATATAACAAAGATTAATATAGACCATTCAAGAAATGGCATATGACCAGAATATGCAAACAAAGGTTTAGAAAAAAGAGACGCATCAACATAAGCATCATAAGAATATGAAAAAGAAGTTTAAGGAAATTAAAGTGGGTCTTTTGTAATGAACTATTTTGAGGCTTTTTAGCAGTTTTGCTGTAGGTGGGGTTTTAAGTGACATGTGTGTTGTTGTTTGAATGCTATGAATTCCCTCTGTTGTCTGTGGTGAATTTTATATCTATGAACCAGATTTTTCCCTTTTTGTGAAGTAAGTCTTTATGGTACTCTTTTCATGAGAGTCCATGCTGAGGATTACTGACCCAGACCACTTTATCATAATGGACCTTGCATAAAGAAATTTCCATTTATCTGTAAGTGTTCAAGGTCATATTTCTGTCGAACATTTTACAGGAGCCGAGCAACTTTTCCAGCTAGTTTAAATTCAACATGGATGCCAAGATCTAGCATTTACATTTTACATTTATTCATTTAGCAGACGCTTTTATCCAAAGCGACTTACAAATGAGAGCACACGGACACACCAATGGTAGCAGAGCTGCCATGCAAGGTTCTAGCTTGCCATCGGGGGCAACTTAGGGTTAAGTGTCTTGCCCAAGGACACTTCGGCATGGGATCACCCGGGCCGGGATTCGAACCACCAGCCCTACGATTAGTGGATTAGTGGACAACCCTCTCTACCGACTGAGCCACAGCCGCCCAAGCAAATAATAGCTTTCATTTATTCAAACAAAGGCAAAGTGTAAGTGCAGACAGTGTGTCTATGATGTACAGCACCATTTATATTATAAGGTGTATACAAAGTTTAGGAGATGAAAAGGGGAGTTATTGAGTGGATAATGTCCTTACATCAGAAATGCATGCGCACCACAATGATCTTGGCACACACCTGGCAACCCTGGGTACTGATATTAGTGCTTATGTATGTGCTTCAGACATTATGATGGGAAACTCACCTGTAAAAGGTATAAAAGGTAATTTATTCTACTGAGACAGTCATGTTAATGGTGTTTCTCTCCCCCATTAATAAGACTACACATGAAAAGACTGTGCCTGAGGATGCATTCTCATAAAACTTAAAAGCTCTTCAGTATTTAAGCATATACAGTCAGAGGTGTATCCTCCGAAGCAGAACTGACCTTATGTGGCCAAAAAACAAACAAACAAGGGCAGTATGTTATTTAAGCTACACAAGCCAGAGTGAAACAGAACTAGCTAACAGTTCATGTGAGACATTTCTAATAGTCTCTGGGTGTACAGTCAGCTGACCTTCACAGTCACAGTTGAGACAATGAAGTACCATTGTGTCTTGTTGATGTCTGCGTGACAGCCTCAGGCTCATGAATAAAAGACATTCCTCCTTGGTGTACCATGTTGGAGGCTTACATGAGGGCTCTAGAGTCTTCAGTGCACACCCATTTGCTGTTGCAGCTTCATCAGTAAGTGGGACATTTCTTGGAGGTTTCAGCAGTTGTACCTGCATCATAGCATTTGGGATTTTTTCTGCTCTCACTGAGGGAGTATAAATAATCCTGTCTGACTTGTATACTTTAATACGACAGCTTTAGAGACCCAGATCCCCTGTTGATTCCTCCAAGGTCATGTGATCAGAAATTTACTGAATGAAGATCCAATCGTAAGCATAACTAGGGTTTTGTGTCATGGTGGGATGAATAAGCTTGAATTGAGCTTCTCATTGAGCTTCTCATCTCACAGTGTGAGCTGATCTATTGTGCATCTGAAAACCCCAGATGCTTATCAGGGCAGCTGTTAGCTCGAGGGAACTGAGACAAATGCTGCCCACCAGTGTGGCACTTTGTCAAGGTCGTTGCACCCTTCTCTAACACAGATAGCAGTGTACTGTATGAGCCAGGAGGAAGTCTATTGTTTGTATTTATTCATTGTTCCTTGAATGTGAAAAAAAAGCCATAAAGCCATACATTTATCTGGTATTCTTTCATTCCCATTGTTTTCAGTAACTGCTTTATCTTGGTTAGGGTCATGGTGGACCTGAAGCCTATTCCAGGAACCCTGGGCATGAAGAGTGAATACCTCATAGATGAGACATTAGTCCATGTCACCATACAGACACACAATCACACAAGCACTTACATTTAATATCAATTTATCTTTGCCAATCCATCTATTGGCATGTTTTTGGGTGGACCGGAGGAACCAGGGACCCTGGATCTGTGAGGCGGCAAAGCTATCTACTGCATCATCGTCTGGTGTTGTTACCCTTCAATTCTGAAAGCAGACTCATTCTATGAGATACAGTCTATGAAATCATTACAGGTGGTTAGCTGAGCCCAACATGGGTGTAAGACATGATGGGGAGAGAGGTCTTTCCTGTCCTGTTCGAGGTCTGTGTGGAGGTCCAGTCCAAGGATGGGTTTGAGGACATCATCACTCTTTTTCCTGACAGCATTGTCGATCTTGCCTACTGCAGTATGCCATCACAAGAATCACATTTCTGTGAGGATTACCTCCTGGTTCCCAGCTATGAAGCAAGTATATAATTATATCTCATACAATTATATACTTTTTCTCCACTAGGTGAAATGGTGGTCCTAGATCCTTTGGAAACAACCAACAATGCTATAATTATAGATCACATCTTTCGCCATTATGATGTTTGATGTGAATGTTTACAAAAACTCTTGACCTGAAAGTGAATGAATGTGCAGGTACATGGGTTCCCATGAATGCCTCTTCACTGATATTTGCTTTTCATTTGAAATGAATAGTACCAATAGTGCGAGTGAAGGGAAAAAGCATTTGAGCACCAGAGCATCTCATCAGCTAAACTCTGCTCACATCATCTGAACGTAGGACACCCCAACCTATTATTCACTACCCCAATTCTGGTAATATCAGTGAGTAGTCATATATAGCAGTAGCCAAATTTAAATGCTGTGTTGTGTGTATGTGTGAAAATGATGGGTAAATGCTGGGTGTCGAGTGTAGGAGTGTAGTGCAATAATCCACAAGATAATGTGCAGTCAATTTCATGCTACCGAGGTATTATGTGAGATGATGTTTATTTAGCACTTTTTAAAAGAGTCTCCAGGGTCAGCGGTTCAAAATTTTCCGAGTTAAAAGCTGCAAATGGACCTGACAGACTTCAGGACAGAGTTCTTTGTGTTACCTACTGTATAGATTACTGTACATCATAGTAAGTCTTTGTGTGTGTATTTTATGTAGAATTTTGTGCCAATGTGTTTACTACTCATTCTGCAACAGTGCGTCCTGGCACAAATGCCCACATGCCCCTTGCAGATGCCCAGGTGGTTAAAAAAAAATCAAACCACACTGCAGTGTGCAGATCCTCTTTAGCTGCTCTGTCTGGCATCCTGATTCGATCTGTCTGGTCAATCTCAGCACTCTGTATGTAAGATTTGCTTTATAAATGTGTGTGTGTGTGTGTGTGTGTGTGTGTGTGTGTGTGTGTTTGTGTGGTCTTAGTTACAGGCCAGCTTGACATCATCAGAGGGTGAGATTAGACTCCAGGTCCGGGCTGTAGGTATGTCTACTGTCCAGGTTTTCTTCCAGCTGCAGAAGCTGAATGGGAGCTGCAGGCACACACATGCATACACACACATATACGCATACACACGCATACACATACACACAGCAGCTGGTGTGGAGGAGAACAGAAACACACAGGTTAGTTGAGAGGTTACCTTTCTACGTACCACTGGTATAGGTAACGCTTGCTTTCTATTATGACTTATTATGATAATGATTATTTGTCTTGCATGTTATTTATTGCTATATGCTCCTGCATTGCTTCTCTATATATGGGAGGATGTAGCTGTGAACTAATGGGTAGTGCTGTCGGTGTGAGAGATTGCTCTGCAGCTGTCCTGCATTGCTCAGACCTCATGTGAGTGTGTGTGTGTGTGTGTGAGAGAGAGAAAGAGAGAGCGATAGATAGCAAAGAATTAGCAAAGATGCATTAGAAGGTTGCTGGAAGGACAGGCACTCACAGGCAGGTCTATACTCAGTAATAATATTTATTCAATCGATTTATCCTTATTTATTTATAATTATTTTGAACACTTTAACTGATCTTTCTTCTCACCATCATATTATCACCCTAGTTCCCTTTCATCTCCATCTCTGCAGCAATACATGTAATATTTCCTGCGTCCGCTGATAATTGTATATCATATATATAATTTACACACAATCTATTCATGCTTGGTCAGACAGCAATACCCGGGTTTGTTGCCCCTCCCAACCAAACTCAAGCCCCCCCCCACCCCTACCCCCCAGCACAGAATATGATAAGACAGATTTGCAAGAGCAAATTTGAGTTAGCAGGGGTGTGTGAAATGAATGTTTGTGTTAATGGGGGTGATGGAGACTCGTTATTGCTTCCTCTCTCGCTCCATTTCTCTACTCTTGCTGCATAAACTTCCATTTGTTTCCATGGCAACCCCTTTGATCAAAACCCCTTTTTAACCATCCCCTTCTCCCTGCTCCCCTTTTTCTCTCACTCACCTCTGCAGTGGTGACGGCAAAGGTGCTGGCGTGGCCATGCTTATCTAACTATCTGTTTAAAATAAATAAATAAATAAATAAATAAATATAATATGGACTGGTACCCTGTCCAGGGTGTACCCCGCCTTGTGCCCGATGCCTCCTGGGATAGGCTCCAGGTTCCCCGTGACCCTGAAAAGGAGTAAGCGGTTGAAGATGGATGGATGGATGGATAATAATAATAATAATAATAATAATAATAATAATATTTTAATGAATAAATGAATGGTCAAAACATTAAGTATTTTATTAATATTGGGCTGAAGAAGCAACACTAAAAGTCACACTCACAACGTATTAAGATTACAAATTGCCGTCTCACTAATGCAGCATAATTTGCTGCTTTGTCTTCTTATTATTAGGGGGCCAAGCACCAGAGTTTTGTATCCACCTTTGTTTGTAACTGTATGTTTCTACTTCTTATTATGATGATTTTGATGATTATGATTATGATTACTATTATTAATATGATGATGATGATGATGATTATTATTATTATTATTATTATTTTTTTTATTATTATACTTCCACATAGGAATCTATGGCAGCCCATAGAATGCTTTGCATCCTTTATTATGAAATTTGGCACAGTCATATATGACAGTCTCAGTTACCTCGATGGCAATCTTGGTGTATGTCCCTCAAGCACTTTTGTGCCACCAATAGGCCAAATTTGGACATACATTTGCATTATTCTATTCCTATTCTAGATATATTTTAGAATTTTTTTTCCAATTCTATTCCTATCTATGGCAGCCCATAGAATGCTTTGCATCCTGGATGGATGGGATCAATAAAGTTCGTATCTTATCTTATCTTATCTTGTCTTATCAACAAGTCTGCAATACAACATCATAGAAGTATGGTTCCACTTCTTTCCACATCGGTTCATTTCTTCTCCGACAAATGTTGGTCAATCATTACAAAATCTGAATCACAGCATTGTAAGACCAACCCAAACAAAACCTGCTTCTCAGATTTTTATTATGTAGAACAGTTTGTCCATTATGCACAAACAAGTTTGGTGAGTCCCCATACAGGAAGTGAGGGCATGTCTTGGCAACGATGTGACAATAA
>JAFFST010017993.1:12085-31983 GCA_022414735.1 Noturus placidus | reverse complement strand
CTAAGTTGCCCCCGATGGCAAGCTAGCACCTTGCATGCAGCTCTGCTACCATTGGTGTGTGAGTGTGCTCTCATTTGTAAGTCGTCTGCTAAATGAATGAATGAATGAATGAATATTACGGAAGCGATTGGAATGTCGGCATTCCCGGTATGGAAGCTCAAATTTGGGAAATGTCCCATAGACTTGCATTGAGTTGCGAAAGTATTGTCCCTGAAAGTATTCTGGCACCCGGAAGTATTGGCACCCTATCCAGCCGGCGCTCAAATGTATTGGCACCCCACATGGCTAGCTCCCAAAAGTACTGGCGCTCTTGACGGTGGGCTCTAAAAGGTATTGGCGCAGTACACGGCCAGCTCAAACAGTGCTGGCCTCCTATCTGTCCGGCTCTCAAAAGTATTGGCACCCCAAGCAGCCAGCTCTCGAAAGTATTGGCACCCTGTGCTTCCAGCTATAAAAAGTACTGGCGCCCTTCGCCATCGACTCTCAAAATAATTGGCATAGTATATGGCCAGCTCGAACAGTGCTGGCATTCTATCTGTCCGGCTCTCGAAAGTATTGGTGCCCTACGCATGCTAGCATGATGCTCAATCACATTCCAAAGTATCATTGACTATTATAAAGTCCACACAGAACCAGACTGAACATCTGCCTTGGGAACTGGGACCACTGGACTGGAACAGGCACAGTCACAATGGCCGCTACTGGCCCTTTTCACTTTGCGGGTAATTTCAAGCTTGATATGGGTAATAATACGAGCAATTATCTCCCTGTGAAAACTCATGTAGCTGAGCGCCTGTATTATTCAGCTGGGTTTGACGTTTTTGCACCTGTAGCAGTGGTATTCTCCAGTGGTATTTGCCCCAATGTGTGGAGTTTTGCTCTCAGGTCAAAAACTGAATTTCACTTGTGCTCTTTGAAGGTTCCTCCTCCCAATGTTCTCTGACGACATATAAATTGCTGCAGGGCTTAAAGGACCCTTAGTACTGCAAATAATAGGGGTTTGAGCCATTTATCTCAATTACAATGGCCCGACAAGGTCCATATATATTCTTTTGAAAAGAACTAGATTAATGGAAGTGGGCACAGTGATGCTTTTGGGGTGGCCAGTGAATATACCAGCTGACATTCACGACCTCTCACACACCACCAGCAAACATCGCCTCAAATGCCCGGTCAATAAAAACAGGCCATGAGACAGTTCAGTTCGTTGTCATGATTTAAATGCCCCGCAGAATAATGTTTCCTGACAGCTTTTTGGGACCAATAACTGGGTCCTTTCTTCTTTTGTTTGAGTATCCTGCATCGCTTGATAAAACCTTTAATATTCTCTAATAACGATGAAACCAGGAAATATGCACTGATTTAAAGAGGATCAAATGTTTGCTTGTCTAAATATGTCAAAAAATCCAACAATTTTCGTCGGGTGTATTTATTTTTTTCACAACTGTATGACGCTGACAACACACACGTGTGTGCTCTTTCTCTCACACACATCTTTATTTTTGTACCTCAACAGAGGCTCTACTAGAATGTATAAAATTTATTGTAATGTGTTGTATCTAAATCGACTAGGTTGCTGAATTTCTTCTAGTTAGTCAAACAACTCCAACTTACTGATCAAATGAAGCCACAATGAATTCCCAATATGCTGTAATAATGTATTTTTTGATTTCCTTTAAATCCCAGCTTTCCCAATTTGAAATACCATTAGAACTAACTTTTCTCACTCTTACCTTCATGTTTTTTTTCGGGTATTTAAACATTTTCCAAGGTCCTTACTGGTACATCCCGGGCTGGGCTGTGCGCATCTCATCGCCCCGTTGTCCTGAACAATTTGGATATTTCATCACTTCTTCATTATGGGTGAGATATATTTTTATTATTGCTTAATGTTACACATGTTTCTTCTCTAATTCAAAGTCTGTTTATACATATTTGGTGCTTCATAGACATTCTGTGAGTACGAGGGTGTGTGTTTTTCTTAAAAATTTTGTGTTTGTCCTGTTCATCATGGGTCATTTGGTGTGTGTGTTGTTCTTAAAACATGTTATGAGTGTTTTCAACTTTATGCTTTTTCCATGTCATGTATTGATACCTGTTTCCCTACATTCTTTGCATATACTTGTACATGTATATATGTGGATATATTTTAAGTGTTACCACTACTGTAGGCATTGGATGCTAACTAACTTCCTTCTACTCAATTCTGATAAGACAGAAATACTTTTGTTTAGGATCACGTGTAGCTAAAAATAATCTTTCTGATCACATGGTTATGCTGGATGGACTTTGTTTCATCATGTGCAGCAGTAAAAGACCTTGGAGTGATTATTGACTCCAGTCTATCATTTGATGCTCATGTAGATAATATTATAAAGAGAGCTTTCTTTCATCTTAATATATTTCTTATCTTAGAAATATTTCTATCACTACATGATGCAGAAATATTAGTTCATGCTTTAATCACCTCTAGACTAGATTATTGTACTGTCTGGATGTTCCAGTAGAAACAAAGAAACTCCAGTTAGTCCAGAATGCAGCTGCTAGGGTTCTAACTAGAACCAAAAAATATGACCACATCACTCCGATCAACACTGCATTGGCTGCCAGTGAAATCTCACATTGATTTTAAAATACTATTACTAACCTATAAAGCACTAAAAGGTCTCGCACCACAGTATTTAAGCGATCTTTTGGTCGTCTATGATCCGCCACGCCCACTTAGATCCACAGATGCAGGTTATTTGACTGTACCGCGAATAGTGAAGGCTACAGCAGGGGGAAGAGCTTTCACTCATAGAGCTCCACAGTTATGGAACAGTCTTCCATTTAGTGTTTGGGACTCAGACACAGTCTGTGTTTAAGTCAAGACTTAAAACATATTTATTCACTCTAGCTACCCTGACTAGACTTTCCATTGTGTCGGTTCCCAGTCTTAACAATTTTTTCTCTCCCTCTCTCCTTCTGCCGAGCTACACATGAGTTTATGGGATGTTGGAGATCCTGGTACTTTCTGCTCTCTGGACCTGCATGATCGGTCTCGGAGGTCCTACTTCTGGATGGAGCTCTCATCTACTCCAAATCCAGAATGCTGGGACAAAGGCTTCTTCTAAGACAAACAGATTACATATAAATCAATAATTATCTCTTTAAGAATATCTGTTGTTACCCAGATAAGGATGGGTTCCCTTCTGAGTCTGGTTCCTTTCTTCATCTTAACACGTTAGGGAGTTTTTCCTTGCCATTATCGCCGCTCAGTTGGGATAATTTTTCACCTTTACTATGTGTATACTGTGTTTATATTCCTGTAAAGCTGCTTTGAGACAATGTCTGTTGTAAAAAGCGCTATACAAATAAAATTGAATTGAATTGAACTGTTTTATCTCATTTTTTGTCCTTTCTCTATGGTCTCTGTCCAGCTGATCTCGGCTGCTCAATTTCATAGGCCTGGGTGAACACGTGATTAGCTAGCACATTTGGCACATTCTCTGCTCTTCACCTGTACCCCTAGGGTTTCCATATCGTATAATTCCATCGGTGACCTATGCTCATGCTTCTACTCATACTGAGGCTTGAATGTTTCCCATAACCTCTGTGGAGGTCCTGTTTATTCTTTTCTCTGATGATGATAGTAGCTTTGCTACAAACACACCATATGGCCTTTCACCTACAGATTATTCTCCTACAAGTCCTGTTCCCTCCCCAGTGTATGATAGTTATTCTTAATAAACTACATACTCCGTTACCCTTGTGTTTTCCTGACTCTTAAATTTATTACCACAGATGCCAGGTGCAGCTCAGGTGATAGAGCGGGTTGGCCGTTCAATTCCCGGCCCACATGCCGAAGTGTCCTTGGGCAAGCCACTGAACCCAAAGTTTCTCCTGATGACAAGTTAGCGCTTGCATGGCTGCTCTGCTACCATTGGCAGAATGTGTGTGTAAATGGGTGAACATGAGACAGTGTAAAGCGCTTTGGATAAAAGCGTTATATAAGTGCAGACCATTTACCATTTATTAAATCAAAAGCTTGACCATAATGGTCTACTGTCTCTTATTTCTAAGCATCACAAAGAATGGAAACATATAAACACCGTCAGACAGTTTATTCGGAACACAGACAAATCCAAAACAAAAGGCAACAATCAGCATTTATAAACAGTCCAGGATCGAGCGATCAGCAAACAGAGAATAAAGGGTAAAGACAATAATTGGACACACTTACGTTATAAACTGGATCAAATGCTGTCGTCCTCGGAATGTCACACAGCAAACCTTACAAAGCAGACCTAAGTGGACAATCGCAACGTCCAAGGGACGTTTGCTGGGAGAACACTAGGGAAACTGAGCAATTACTTTGCAATGAATGAGTGAACTGGTTGAACTTTCCCCTCGCAAGAGCACATCAAAAGGTTTGAAGTGGGCGTGGCCACTTTACATTAATGGCTTTTAATAAACTCTTGAACGGAATGAGAATTTTTCTGAAAAATTAGTAAACTAATATAGAGTCTCAGTCTGAGGATACTTTTGATGGAGGCGTTTGGCCACTTGGTGTTGCTATAATAGTAGTCTAAAAAAAACTTGAAAATATCTGTATAAATGGTGTGTAAATGATTGAATATCATTCAGTGTTTCACATTCTTTGTATCATACATTACATCTTCTGATTCTAAACAACTTTGCCTCTAGGACCAATGCTGTAAATCAAATCGTTCGTTAAATATGTTAGCTTATTTCAGAAACCTAGCTTTGCGAAGTAGTCCTATGTTTTGCTCAACTGAAATACTCCTATAGTAGGATAATTCTTTGGATTACTTTGATCAATAAACATAAAAAAAAAAAGTTGAAGTTTTCATTTACCCTCATGAGGGAACATAAAAAAGTTTGAAGTGGGCGTGGCCACTTTTACTTAAATGGCTATGAGATGAGACAATGATATATTTTCACCAAGCTTGGGATACTTAAGAATGTGTTCAATATGAAGAGAATTCTTAAAATGAATGAATGAATGAATAAATAAATAAATAAATACTGATTGTGACCAGTTAGTGGTGCTATAATAGAACAAAATATGAAATTTGGAGTTATTGATCAAACACATCCAAAGTATTGCCCTGAAATAGTTTTATTTCACTTGAGCAAAAACCCTAAGACTAATTTACAAAAGTAGGTTTTAAACATTAGTTGAAATATTTACTAAATGGTTTGACAAACACCAATGGTTCTTGCAGAAAATATGTTTAGAATGAAGATTTGATGCATATTAGTTATGTTTGTTCAAAACACTGCATTATATACAACCATTAACACCATCAAAAATCATGATGGCGCCAACTAGTGGCTGATTTCTTTACAACTTTGCACAAGCCTCTTAGACCAAGAGTCAAAGAGTCAAATTTTCGTTCCGATCAGCCATTGGTAACCTTGTCTAATAGCAACTGAATATTTATTGGCCGATGGTGGCCATGGTTTTCAACATACATGAACATTCACATAGACCGTGAAGGCAACTGAGACAAAGACACAGTATACATATTTTGAAGTCAATCGGATCAATGGTTCCATAGTTAAAGCAAATAAAATGTTTTTTGGTATTATACCACCATGTGGCAAAACTGAGCCAACGTTTCTGACCCACCAAAGATTGTACTAAAACATAAGCATGCCAAATTTGGAGAAGGTATATCATTTCATTCAAGTTATAGCCATTTGCGTAAAAGTGGCCATGCTTACTTCCAGTGTTACTTCCTAGGACTAGTTTGCAAAAGTAGGATTTACAAATAAACCCAAGTTGGCAAAAATTTATCATCGGAGATAGTTCCTTTGTTCGTGTAGTACCAAGGATTCCATAGATATAAGTCCCTTGAGTCTATGACAAACAGTTCAAAAGTTATGGCCATTTTTCTAAACATGCTCACTATAGCGCCAGCATCTGGCCAAACTTTGCCACGCTAAGTACTACCTTCCTTTTCAGCTCTCTAGGGCTTACAGTTTGGTCTGCACAATCAGTTTTAAGGCAGAATAATAATAATAATAATAATAATAACCAATAATAATAATAATAATAATAATAATAACTACCAATTTCATATTTTGTTTTTTTCTAGCATCACCAACTGGTCACAATAAGTATTTATTTTTAGAATTCTCCTCAGATTGAACTCATACATAAGCCCATATATCAGACCTCATGTCCACATGGAAACCAGCTGGCACACATCAAGCCAAGACTTGTCATCTGAAAGATGACAGATGTGTGGAGTACCACAAGACAACTGGACCACACTAATGGCTGCACTGAAAAGGTAGCACAGTGACTAAGAAACGGGTTGACATAGGATGCTAAAATCTGCAGTCTGTGATTGGGGTATATTTGGAGGATTATTAAATGTCTTAACAGTCCCTTCCCATTGCCAATGTTCAAAAGAGCAGAAAGTGCTTTCGTTACTCACATGGAGCATGGAGGCTTCGCTGCTTAATTTTACATCACCGTTGACATCACTGGACTACCCAAATGATTGATCTGGAACTGCACCATCCAGTTAAATTGACTAAGATATTAATGAAGGCCGCAATTATTACAGTGAGTGCAGCAGATGAGTCCTAGATTAAGGTAAGTAGGTCTTTATGACAAATCAGTGTATTTCTGAAATGAGCGCGCAATGGCCTCCAACTCACCAGACAAAAGCTTACCACAAGCTATTAAAGATTCTTAAATACATGTATTGGTATTTATATTCAAATATATACAAGCAAACAAGTCAAAGATATTGTAGATGGCAATCATTATCCCCTTTATTCTAAGCTGAAGTATACAGGAATGGCATAAAAATGCAGCCCAAGGGTAGCATAACGAGGAAACAAAAACTGTAAGAGTTCTTAAGTGGAACTTTTCCTTTCTGAGAAACTAAAAATGTGCTCATTATTTAGTAAGAAATGGCCCCAAAATCCTTCCAAGAGTCAAGAGAAAGGTCATTTTATGTAATTTATATTACGTTATTTTTATACTATCAAAACACACCAACTTTCAACTTTAACAGTCTGCTACGATCCCCAAAATGCTACAATGAACAGACTGCTTATTTCTTTCAGTGGGATAAGACTCGACTCGATAAGACTCCTTATAACAGAAAACCACACAGACTCCACTTTTCAAGAGAGGAAGTATATTTCTCTATTACCATCTCTGGTATTCTATTCTGTGCCTGAAGGAGGCCCTCTTTTTTCCATCACAGGTACGCACCTTCTGCTTTTAATTTTTATGCTGCACTACATAAAAATAATGATTCTGTATGCTAACTGTAAATTCATCCAGTAACTTTGAGACAGGCATAGTCCAAGGCTGCTGGTACAGCTGGTGCAAGTACATGAGCTTTAGGAAAAAGAAATTTATTTTAGATTCACAAGTAAATGACTCTTAGATGTTGGGTATTCAGAAAGAGCCAGTATTGTCAAATTAAAAAATAAAACACTACAAAATACACAAAGTATGACATGGAGTGAAAACACACTACAAATAAAACTGCAACAACCAAAAGAAGAAAAAAAAGATGTATACATGATAAACAAGAAACAGAGTTATACTAAAAAGAGCATGAGGAAAGAACCAGTGGTCCAAGGCCTTCATTATTTTCCACAAACACATGTTCCCCTATCTTCATCAACAGATGCATAACACTCTTCTTACAGTGCATTCACTTTTAGAAAACATGTCCAAGGACTTTCAAGCCTTGAGGATTTTGAAGGTTGTAGACTAGGTTGTAGAAGAATGTAGTTGCCACTCTTTCAGCCTGCAGCATAGGTGCTCAAGAATGAATAGAACATGGGCAGCTTCATGCGCTGCTGATCCCGTCGACACCAAGCAATCACTGTGCCCTCACAGTTTGTTGTGTACAGGTGGTGTCCATCACATGAGAAAGTAAGACTGAAAATAAGCAGGTCAGCAGAGTTATCTGAATATTGTTGCTGCATCCCTTTAAGGTCACAATTTACCCTAGCATAATAACTGAACATGTCACAAAGCACAAGTTGTTTTAAACTATCTATCTAAAAAACAAGAGATACACCCTCCCTCCATCCATCCCTGCCTCCCTCCATCCATCCATTCATCCGCTGACAGGAGGTCTATAGTAACTTAAATAAGCACACTTTACAACCGTGGTGAGCAGAAAAGAATCTCAAAACTTGAGGTGGTTGGGCTGCAACAACAAAAGAGCAGAAGGTTCCACTCCTGTCAGCCAAGAACAGGAATCTGAGGCTATAATGGACACAGACTCAGAAAAAAATGGACTTTTCCGATCTTCAATTGTCCAGTTTTGGTGAGCCTGTGTCCACTGTAACCTCAGATTCCTGTTCTTGGCCAACATATATTTCATACATGTACTGTATATATTGCCGAGTACAGGTGCATCAAAAATTTGAATATAATGGAAAAGTTCATTTTTTCCTGTAATTTAATTCAAAAAGTGGAACTTTCATATATTCTAGATTCATTACACATAAAGTGAAATATTTCAACCCTTTTTTGTTTTTTTTTAATCCTGATAATTACGGCTTACAGCTCATGGAAATTAAAAATCCATTATCTCAAAATATTTAACTAAAGTGTTTATAATAAAGAAATATTGACCTTCTGCAAAAACACCAGGCTGATTGCCTTAATGCCATGCCGCATTGTTGCAGTAATTCATGTAAAAGGAGCCCCAATCAAGTATTGAGTGTATAAATTAACATACTTTTCTGAAGGTCGACATTTCTGTATTATAAATTCTTTATTCTAATATTTTGAGTTACTGAATTTTTGATTTCCATTAGCTGTAAGCCATAATCATCAAGATTAAAACAAAAAAGGCTTGGAATATTTAACTTTGTGTAATGAATCTAGAACAGGGGTGCACACACTTTTTTGACTTGCAAACTACTTTTAACATTACCAGTCAAGGAGATCTAGCTACACAAATTTTTTTTATATATATATATATCGATATATATATATAATTAGTATATATATATATCGATCACGATCGACCTATTGTGCACCCCTGATGAAGAATATATGAAAGTTCCACTTTTAGAATTAAAGTACGGAAAAAAAAGAACTTTCCACAATATTCAAATTTTTTGAGATGCACCTGTACTCGGCAATACAGGTGCAGGTCATAAAATAAGAATATCATCAAAAAGTTGATTTATTTCAGTAATTCCATTCAAAAAGTGAAACTAGTATAATGTATACATTCATTACACATAGACTAATATATTTCAAGTGTTCATTCCTTTTAATTTTGATGATTATAACTGGCAACTAATGAAAACCCCAAAATCAGTATCTCAGAAAATTTGAATATTGTGAAAAGGTTCAATATTGAAGACACCTGGTGCCACACTCTAATCACCTAATTAACTCAAAACACCTGCAAAGGCTTTAAATGGTCTCTCAGTCTAGTTCTGTAGGCTACACAATCATGGGGAAGACTGCTGACTTGACAGTTGTCCAAAAGACGACCATTGACGTCTTGCACAAGGAGGGCAAGATACAAAAGGTCATTGCTAAAGAGGCTGGCTGTTCACAGAGCTCTGTGTCCAAGCACATTAATAGAGAGGCACAGGGAAGTAAAATCTGTGGTGGAAAAAAGTGTACAAGCAATACGGATAACCGCACCCTGGAGAGGATTGTGAAACAAAACCCATTCAAAAATGTGGGGGAGATTCACAAAGACTGGACTGCAGCTGGAGTCAGTGCTTCAAGAACCACCACACACAGACATATGCAAGACATGGGTTTCAGCTGTCGCATTCCTCGTGTCAAGCCACTCGAACAAGACACTGCGTCAGAAGCGTCTTGCTTCTGACTGCTGCTGAGTGGTCCGAAGTAATGTTCTCTGATGAAAGTAAATTTTGCATTTCCTTTGGAAATCAAGGTCCCAGAGTCTGGAGGAAGAGAGGAGAGGCGTTCCATGTTCCACAGAATCCACATTGCTTGAAGTCCAGTGTAAAGTTTCCACAGGCAGTGATGGTTTGAGGTGCCATGTCATCTGCTGGTGTTGGTCCACTGTGTTTTCTGAGGTCCAAGGTCAACGCAGCAGTCTACCAGCAAGTTTTAGAGCACTTCATGCTTCCTGCTAATGACCAACTTTATGGAGATGCAGATTTCATTTTCCAACAGGACTTGGCACCTGCACATAGTACCAAAGCTACCAGTACCTGGTTTAAGGACCATGGTATCCCTGTTCTTAATTGGCCAGGAAACTTGCCTGACCTTAACCCTATAGAAAATCTATGGGGTATTGTGAAGAGGAAGATGCGATACGCCAGACCCAACAATGCAGAAGAGCTGAAGGCCCCTATCAGAGCAACCTGAGCAGTGCCACAGACTGATCGACCCCCTGCCACGCCGCATTGCTGCAGTAATTCTGGCAAAAGGAGCCCCAACTAAGTATTGAGTGCTGTATATGTTCATACTTGACCATCATACAGTTGGCCAACATTTCTAAAAATCCTTGTTTTGTATTGGTCTTAAGTAATATTCAAATTTTCTGAGATACTGATTTTGGGGTTTTCATTAGTTGTCAGTTATAATCATCAAAATTAAAAGGAATGAACACTTGAAATATCAGTCAGTGTGTAATGAATGTATACATTATACTAGTTTCACGTTTTGAATGGAATTACTGAAATAAATCAACTTTTTGATGATATTCTAATTTTATGACCTGCTCCTGTATATACATATATATGGCCATAAAATACAGTCCTCTCTGAAAGTACTGGAACAGCAAGGCCAGTTCTTTTGTTTTTGCTATACACTGAAGACATTTGGGATTGAGGTCAAAATTGTATGGTCTGAAAAGTTACTCTGGGTTTGAGACCTGGGTTTCGCCTGTGCAGACTGCATTTGTTATATGGGAGAAAGCAAGCTATTTTGCATAGGGAATACAATTTGGAATGCATCAAAAAAGAAAGAAACCACTGGTGTACTAATGAGCAGACATGGAATAGATCAGCCAAGGAAAACAATAGTAGATGACCGAAACACTGCGAGAGTTGAGAAGGAAATCTCAAAAAAACAACAGTCAGTGTTCATCACCAACAACATCCACAATGCAGAGAAGACCTGATTGTAATTCACAAATAAATACTGAGATATAAATGTTCTGTAACCAAGATTAACCTTTACCAAAGTGGAAGAATGGAGAAAGAAAGTATCTGCTCATGACACAAAACATACAAGCTTAGTGGTCAAGCACTTTGAAGGCAGTATCATGGCATGGGCTTTCATAACTGCTTCTGGTACTGAATCACTAATCTATTTGATTACATATTTTTGAATGGTGTAACTCATGATGGTAAAAAACACACTGGCCGCATGACAAATGACTTCATCAGGGGAAGGTTTCAGACTGGCCAAGTCAATCACCAGACCTTAACCCAATTTAGCATACATTGCAGGTCTTGAGTAGGTGACTGAAGGGACAACTAATTAATGAATGCAAAATGAATAACCTAAAGAAGCTGCAGTACACGCCTAGAAGAGCATAACAAAAGAAGACTGGAACGGTTTGGTGGAGTCAGTGGGTCACCAACTTGATGCAGTTATTGCAAGGAAGGGATATGCAGCCAAAAATTAAGTGGTACTTACTTTAATTTACATTAAGTCTGTTTGTTCCAGCACTTTTATCACCTAAAAAAGAGGGTGGTTTGCCACCAAAGGTGTCATGTTCTAAGTTGAATCTCTCTCTCTCTCCCTATATATATATATATATATATATATATATATATATATATATATATATATATATATATCTCAGGAAATGACAGGCTGAAATTCTGATCTCTCTCTTTCATCTTCTGATTTCAAACACAAAGGTTCTCAGTGTATAGCAAGATACACATACATACACCTTAATAGGAAAGCCAATCATATGGCAGCAAAATAATGCATAAAATCATACAGATACATAAAAGGGTGGGTCAACACAAAAATATTTTGTACAGCATCTTGCTGTAGAATAAATTTCTTAGTAATTAATTGTTTGTACTTTAGGTGCAATAGTGTGTATGTGTGTGTGTGTGTGTGTGAGAATGGGTGAATGAGACACAGTGTAAAGAGCTTTGGATAAAAGCGCTATAAGTGTGCCATTTACCATTTACCACATGTATCAGTATTTGACATATAAAAACCAGCAGTATGTTGCAACATTGTCTATATGCATAGCGTACCTTACTATAGGCTTGTTGGACTTGGGAAAGGTTATTTCTCTCACTGGCTTCAGGTCCCATGTGCTCCACAGCCTTGGGAGGGAGTTCATGAACACAAAGAAATGAAAGAGAGCATTGAAAAATTTCAAAGATAATATGGCACCCCACTGTACATTGACAGACAATTTGCTAAAAGTATTGGCATCAAACCATATACTGATGAAAAAATAAGAAGGTAGCATTTAAGAATCTTTATCTATGCTTGAAAGTTAGTGAACACTTTAGAACTCTTTAGCACATTGACAGACAATTTGCTAAAAGTATTGGCATCAAACCATATACTGATGAAAAAAATAAGAAGATAGCATTTAAGAATCTTTATCTATGCTTGAAAGTTAGTGAACTCTTTAGAATTGTCTATATATCTGCAGAAGTATGACCTAAACATCATCAGAAGTCCTAAAAGTAGACAAAGAGAACCCAATTGAACAAATGAGACAAAAATATTATACGTCATTTATTTATTAACAAAAATTATCCAATATTACATATCTGTTAGTAGCAAAAGTATGTGAACCTCTATGATCTAATTTGAAGGTGAAGATTAGAATTAGGTGTTTTCAATCAGTGCAATGACAATTAGGTGTGAGAGAGCACCCTGTTTTATGTAAAGCATAGGAATCTATAAAAGTCTGATCTTGGTAACACACGCCAAGTAACAAAGATCACTCAAAGAGCAAGACATGTAATAGTCCACAAGGTCACAATGGAACGCAAGGTAACTTCTAAGCAACTAAAAGCCTCTCTCACATCAAAAGTTGAGTCAAAAATCAGGAGAAAACTGAATAATGGTGTTTCTAGCAGGGTTGCAAGGAGAAAGCCACTGCTCTCCAAAAATAACATGGCTGCCCATATGCAGATTGCTAAAGATCCTGTGGACAAGCCAGAAAGCTAAAGGAAAAATGTTTTGTGGATGGATAAAATTAAAATAGAACATTGTGGTTTAAATGAAAAGTGCTATTCTTGAAGAAAGTAAAACACTGCATTCCAGCATAAGAACCTTATGCTATCTGTGAAACATGGTGGTGGTAGTTTCATGGTTTGGGCCTGTTTTGCTGCATCTGGGTTAGGACAGCTTACCATTGATGGAACAATTAATTCTGAATTACAGTGGGGGAAATAAGTATTGGACGAGTCAACATTTTTTAGTAAATATACTGTATTTCAATGAGGCTATTTACATGAAAATTTTCGACCAGACTTTGGTGTTAACTCAAGAAATCCAAACATATAAAGAAATCCAAACATTAAAGTCCATAAATGAAGTTATGTATAATAAAGAGAAATGACACAGGAAAATATGCTGACTCCTAACATGCTGGGATATGCAAAGAAAAGAATTTCACTGTGCTGTAATGTATATGTGACCAATAAAGATGCAGTATCATTATTCAAGTCAGGTGATGGACTGGACCATTCAAACGGCTTGATTTTTTTGCTGTATGCTATGGACTGTTGTCATGCTGGAAGGTCCACCCACATCTCATCATCATCCTGGTGGATGGCAGCAGATTCTTCTCAAGATTCTCCAGGTAAAGGGCTCCATTCATTCCTTCAATTATATGAAGTCTGCCAGTACCATGCAATGGAAAACAGCCCCACACCATGATGCTTCCACCTCAAACTTCACTGTTGATAGTGTTTTAAGGGTGACGTGCAGTGCCATTTCTTCTCCAAACATGGTGTGTAGTACGACAGCCAAAAAGTTCAATTTTGCTCATCTGACCAGATTACCTTCTCCCAGTATTTCATAGGCTTGTCCAAATGAGTTGTAGAAAACTGTAAACTAGCTTCGTCATGCCTTTTCAAGTAATGGAGTCTTGCAGGGTGAGCGTGCATAAAGGCCATGACGGTGGAGTGCATTGCCTATTGTTTTCTCTGTGATGTAGGCAGCAGGTGCCATCAAGTGTTTCTGGAGCTCTTTCTGAGTGTTCCTTGGTTATTGGGCTACTCTTCTGACTATTCTTCTTACTCCCTGGTCAGAAATCTTGTGAGGACCTCCTGTGTGTGGCCGGGTGATGACGGAGTAATGTTGTTTCGACTTGAGGATAATGGCCCCAATGGTGCTTACTGGAAGATTCAGAAGTTTTGAAATATGTCTGAATCCGATTCCATCAACATGTTTTGCAACAATAAGGTTGCAAAGGACTTGGGAGAGCTCTTTGCTTTAGATGTTTCTTGGTAACGAAAAGCCTTTTTATAGACCATCAATTTACTAACCCATCTGATATTAATTTGCACAGATTGGAGGTATAATTATGGATTTCAGCTGGTTCCTTGCCTTACCTTGGAGAATACTGTGTTCAATACTTTTTTGTGTTTCATTCCACTTTATTACACATAACTTTATTTATGGACTTAATGTTGTGAATTCTTTATATTTCCAGATTTCTTGAGTTAATACTGATGTCTGCTGAAAATTTCATGTGAATAGCCTGATTGGACATATATTTACTGAAAAAAATGTAGACATATTCAGTACTTATTTCCCCCACTGTATACTCTATTCTCTCACTGTAAATCCTCAAGGGAAAATATGTCCATGAACTGAATCTCAAGAGAAGTTTGGTCATGTAGCAAGACTATAACCCTAAGCACACAAGTCTACTAAAGAATGGTTAAAGGAGAAGTAGAACAAATTTTAAGTTTTCGAATTGTTGAGTCATAGTCCTGACCTCAATTCAAATATTGTGAAAGGACATGAAGCAAGCAGTTTATGTGAGGAAACACACCAATATCCCAGAGCTGAAGCTGTTCTGTACTGAGGTATGGGCTAAAATTCCCCCAAGCTGATGTGCAGGACTGATCATTAGTTACGGGAAACATGGAGTTGCAATTATTGCTGCACAAGGGGATCACACCAGAAACTGAAAGCAAAGGTTCACATACTTTTGCCACTCACAGATATGTACTATTGGATAATTTTCCTCAATAACTAAGTGATCAAATATAATATTTTTGTCTCATTTGTTTAATTGGTTCTCTTTATCTACTTTTAGGACTTGTGTGAAAATCTGATGATGTTTTAGGTCATATTTATATACAGAAATATAGAAAATTCTAAAGGGTTCATAAATATTCAAGCACCACCAATGTACACAAGAACGGTACAGGGAGATAGTTTTTTTTGTGTGTGTTTAAGCATATCCCAGCTTACAGTATTAGGAAGTTGTCACCATAGCTCTTACTCCAAAAGTAGTTTTTTAACTGAACAGTGTCAGAAATAATCAGATAAATATTACACACAAACATGCATTTGCACTAAATCTCAGGTAACTTGTATTTTATGTATATTCTCTCACCTCACAACTCCATTATGTAGGCCTCCCGCAATCACATTAACAGACACCCCCTCTGGCTGATTGGAGAACGCAACAGAACAGATGTTCTCTCGGCAGTGGACATGACCAATTAGATCACCATTTACTGTCCACAGTCTCAAGTCACTTCCTCCACCCACTACACATAAAACAAAAGCACAACACTAATACAAACTGCTAAAGAGGAAAATACAATTATTTCATTATCTGTGTAGTACATTTACAGTGCATTCAGAAAGTATTCAGACCCCTTCATACCCACCTGGGTTGGCCCCACCTATTAGGCAGCAAGTGAACAGTCAATTCTAGAAGTTGATGTGTTGGTAGCTGGAAAAATGGGCAGTTGTAAGGATCTGACCAACTCTGACATTTTTGTGACTGTTAGAAGACTGGGTCAGAGCATCTCCAAAATAGCAGGTCTTGTGGGGTGTTCCCGATATGCAGTGGGTAGCACCTACCAAAAGTAGTCCAAGGAAGGAGAACCAGTGAACCGGCAACAGGGTCATTTGTGCCTGGGTGCTTACCTGGGGAAGAGATGATGCACTATGCGAAGAAGGCAAGCTGGCTGAGGCAGTGGCCAGTGTAGTGGACAACCTTGGACAAGACTTGGACAACCTACGCTTGGCATGAGAGGAAGCTCAACAGCTTTCACCTGAGCTGGTTGCAACCTCCATGTGGTAGGACAGGGTACCCGATACAGAATTTCTGGAACACACCAACACAAGCAGCATGTTTGCCATCCTCTGTGAGAAGCATCTCCGTTGGCTTGGCCACGTTAAAAGAATGGATCCAAGTCACATTCCCAAAGATCTTCTGTATGATGAGCTGGCTGAGGGTTCAATGCTAACTGGGGGCCCCCGACTGCAATTCAAAGATGTCTACAAGAAGGACATGAAATTATGCGGCATCAACCCTAGTTCGTGGGAATCCATTGCTGAAGACCGTTCAGCCTGGCATTTTGCCGTTAGATGGGGCACTCAGAAAGCGGAAAAGGACAGGTTTAAGCACTTTGCTGACAAACGAAACAGGAGGAAGGCGAGGCAATTTCAGTCACAGCGTGTGACTCAAATTGTCTGTGGAAACTGCAACCGGGACTGCCACTCATGGGTTGGCTTTTACAGCTACTCGGGAAGGTGCAAATAAATTCACGGCCGGCTGTGGCTCAGTTGGTAGAGCGGGTTGTCCACTAATCCACTAATCGTGGGGTTGGCGGTTCGAATCCCGGCCCGGGTGATCCCATGCCGAAGTGTCCTTGGGCAAGACACTGAACCCTAAGTTGCCCCCAATGGCAAGCTAGCACCTTGCATGGCAGCTCTGCTACCATTGGTGTGTGTGAGTGTGCTCTCATTTGTAAGTCGCTTTGGATAAAAGCGTCTGCTAAATGAATAAATGTAAATGTAAATGAAACGGATGCTACACCACAGTTTCCCAAAGACGGAAGGATGCCAAGAAAGCGTTTATAGAGAGAAGGGAACTGAATAATTAAAGGCCCCCTAATTTAATTAATTTAATTTATCAATTTGTATAGCGCTTTTTACAATGGTACATTGTCTCAAAGCAGCTTTTACAGAAATATCATTTTTACATTTACAAGCGACTTACTAATGAGACCACATTCACACACCAATGGTAGCAGAGCTGTCATGCAAGGTGCTAGCTTGCCATTGGGGGCAACTTAGGGTTCAGTGTCTTGCCCAAGGACACTTCGGCATGGGATCATCCGGGCCGGGATTCGAACCGCCAACCCCACGGTTGGTGGATTAGTGGACAACCCGCTCTTCCGACTGAGCCACAGCCGCCCCAAATGGCCAATATTTAGTTTCACTGCCTATGTAGTATACTTCAAGGTATGTGTACAAAGGGAGTAATTTAAAATGTATAGGGATGAATTTCATTCAGTTTCAATAACCACTTTTCCTGATCAGGATCAAGGTGGATCCAGAGATCGGCCCCAATACACTGGGCCTGAAGTGGGAAAGCACACTGGATAGGACACCAGTCCATCACAGGGCACCATGCGGTGCACGCAGACATACACCACATACAACTACTTATGGGAAGTATAAGCATGCTATAAGGATGTTTTGGGAAGTGGGACGAAATCCACACATATACAGGGACACTCCTCCTCCATGCAAAAATCTACACAACCTGATGTCAGGATCGAATTGGGGACCCTGTTGCTAAGAGGTGGCAATGCTACCTGCTGTGCTAATGTGCCACCACCACTGCTCCCCCACTAATACTAAAATCCCAAATCACTCTCTATGTAATGCATAGATAGTTTCAAAGCATATTTTTTCATATCCTACACAAAAAGCACAAAAGTAGCAAGCCAAAAATGTGATCATTTACTTCTTATAGCACAGAAACCCATTATCCCTTACCCTAACAATTTGAACAGACTTGTCTCTAGGTTATTAGGGATCAAGAACCAAGGCGAGTAGACACCATTTTTTTTGTATGTTTTTTTTATTAGGGTGCCATTCACTACCATTGTGTATTTTTGAATCCTTTTTGAGGTCTAAATGGGAGTCTTGTGAAAAGTGGAGTCTTGAGAGACCCTATTCAGTTTTGTCTCATTTGACCACTAGGTGTTGTAATTAAGAAATATATTTATTCCCCCATTACTTCCCCATTACAGCCGCCCTGACTTTGCCACTTTCTTTTCCAACAAGGTCACATCAATCAGGAACCAGTTCTCAACTCCAGACATGCATAGACCAGCTCCACCTTCATGTAACTCCCAACTGACTTCCTTCTCTCCCCTCTCAGAGACTGATGTCTCTAAACTCCTCCTCTCTAGCCGTCCCACAACCTGTCCTCTTGACCCTATCCCTTCTGCCCTTCTTCAGTCAATCTCTCCCACACTATTACCTGCACTCACACACATTTAACACATCCATCTCTAATGACACATACCCTACCTCATTTAAGCAGGCTCAGGTTACCCCAATTGAACCTGCTGTAGCTGACAACTACAAACCTTTTTCCCTCCTCCTCCTCCAAAACTCTTGAAAAAGCTGTTTTTAATCAACTCTCTAATTTTCTCACACAGAACAATCTCCTGGACACCAATCAGTCTGGCTTCAAGAGCAATCACTCTACGGAGACTGCTCTGCTTTCCACCACTGAAGCCTTATGACTAACAAGAGCAACCTCTAGATCATCTGTCCTCATCCTCATCATGCTTGACCTCTCTGATGCTTTCGACACTGTGAACCATCAGATCCTTCTGTCAACTCTCTCCAGCTTGGGCATCACTGGAACGGTTCTGCGCTGGGTGGAATCCTACCTCTCGGACAGATCTTTCAGGGTGTCATGGATGGGAGGTATTTCTGAAATTCAGCAACTCACCACTGGTGTTCCACAGGGGTCAGTTCTGGGTCCACTGCTCTTTTCTATCTACACGGCATCTCTAGGGCAGGTAATTTAGTCTCATGGCTTCTCATATCATTGCTATGCTGATGACACCCAGCTCTATTTGTCCTTCCAGCCTGATTATCCATCCGTCTCTGCACACATCTCTGCTTGCCTGTCGGACATCTCAGTCTGGATGAGGGAACACCACCTTAAGCTCAACCTGGCAAATCTGAGCTTCTCGTCATCCCAGCCTGTCCCTCAATCAACCACAACCTCACTGTACAGCTCGGCGCAACCACACTCAAGCCAACCAGGATGGCCAGGAACCTTGGGGTGACTCTTGATGACAGCTTGACCTTTACAAACCACATCTCAACAACTGCTCAGTCCTGTAGATTCATCCTGTTCAACATCAAGAAAATCAGACCCTACTTCACCGAACAGGCTACACAGATACTAGTCCAGGCTCTTGTTATCTCAAAACTGGACTACTGCAACTCTCTACTTTCGGGCCTCCCAGCCAGCTCCATCAGATCCCTGTGGATGATTCAGAATGCTGCAGCACGCCTTGTCTTCAACCAGCCGAAGAGAACCCAGGTCACGCCCCTCTTCATCTCCCTCCACTGGATTCCTATAGGCGCCCGCATCAAATTCAAGGCCTTGATGCTCACCTACAAGACCTTGTCTGGAAAAGCACCCTCCTACCTCAACTCCTGAAGGCTTACGTTCCCACACACAACCTGCGATCGATTAGCAACCGACGTTTAGTAGTTCCTACTCAGCGTAGCACAAGGTCCCTTTCCAGAACCTTCACGCTAACTGTTCCTCAGTGGTGGAATGATCTTCCAACCTCAATCCGGACTGCAAATTATCTCACCATCTTCAAGAAACAGCTAAAGACCCACCTCTCCCATGAACACCTAACCAACTCATTTAAAAAAAAAAAAAAAAAAAAAAAAA
>JAFFST010017949.1:1101-11678 GCA_022414735.1 Noturus placidus | reverse complement strand
GCAGCTCTGCTACCATTGGTGTGTGAATGTGCTCTCATTAGTAAGTTGCTTGTAAATGTAAAAATTATATCTCTGTAAAGCTGCTTTGAGACAATGTACCATTGTAAAAAGCGCTATACAAATTGGTAAATTATTATTAAATTATATTATGATAGCTCTGTACTAACCGTAAGATTATGTCGAAGTTCAGTAGTGATTACCTGTTGTGATAAATATGTGTTCATTAGCCTATGTAATTCTCAGAATAAAGTGTGAGGGGCCTATTTGATAGATAGCTTGCTATAAAGATAAAATCATATATGTATGAACTAGTTAACAATTACTTATTTAATTAATTAGCTAGCTAATATCATTTAACTAAGCTAGTTAGCCAGCTAATGTCACCTTTCTTTAAAATCTGTTAACAATAATGCTAATGATAGAAAAATAATGGAGGCAGTGTACACTTAAACGTAGCTCACTTAGTTATTTAACATAATTGTTGTACTTGTATATTATATATATATTTTCTCCCATGACCTCCACTACAAATGACTCTCTACTAAGTATAGCAAGCCATCAGCCATGCAAGCTTAAAAAAACATCAGTATAATTCAGAATGGCTTTCTTGCTTAAATCCATTTCCAACATCTATCAATCATCTATGTTTTTTGGGGCTTCCTTGGTGCAGCCATGATTGAGCTGAAGTCTCAGTCTCAGCCTGATCTGTAGTGGGAAGAAAGGGGTGAGAGCAATCCTGTCCCATTGGTTTTCACCTGTCACACGCTGTTAGACAAAGGAGCCCTTCAGTGACTGCTCGACCTCCCACTATGTACGCTTCGCTGTCATCTGATCACACTTTGTAGCCGTTCTGCTTGAATGATCCATGGCATTATGGTGGCACTTCTTGCCAAAGGAAAATTGTGTCACTTCACATTAATTAAGGGCTTCATACACTTAATGAGTATAACGAATTAGAGTATATTAATGAGTATAACGAATTAGATAACAAAACAGAGGGTACCAAATAAATATATAGTGTTAAACAATGTGAAATAACTGAGAAGATTGTTTCTTGATATACTGCTTTGTGAGTTAAATAGGGACAGAATTTAACCAAATCCTTGGAAGATTCTGTTATTGTGACTGAAAATCCCCAAAACTGTAATACTGATACTGAGATGGTGGTCTACAGATGGCTGGAGGATAAATATCAAATTGTGAATGAAATAAAATATCTAGTGCTTTATCATCAGTGGATATTGCTCCCTGGGATAGGCTCCAGGTTCCCCCGTGACCCTGAAAAGGAGTAAGCAGTTGAAGATGGTTGGATGGATGGATGGAGATACCTATTAGATTTATTTAATTTCTAGATTCATTGACAGCCTTCAAGAGTAGAAGCAAAGGCTATTCTGAAAAAACAAAATTGGAATTATTTTTACTCAAACACTTAGAGAAAGCACTTACCTTTCCTCTAACAAAATAATAAAAACAAACTGCATAACATATATATATATATATATATATATATATATATATATATATATATATATATATAATATTTTTCACTCCCAAAGGCAAATATGGCTAAATTATTGAAAGCTATAAATAATTCTAAAAAAAGAAGAAAATTCCAATCCTTGAACGTTTTCTAAAGTCTTTTTAGATAGACCTTTAGCTCAATACCTTGTTTTACCTCTGCTAGAAGGTTAAAGAGGTTAAATGTCTGTACCTGTGTTTAAAGAGCCTTTAACTTTATGTTACATACATATAATATCAGTATGATACAAATGGAACCCCAATCATTGAATAGACTGTGTGTCATTAGTGTATCTAAGAGCACTCCTGGGTACTAATACTATTGTGTTCATATATCTTGCACATGCTTCTGGTCAATGAAGTATTCATTTCACTGCAGCATTTGTATTGCTGTCAGCTCTATGGATCCTTGGATTTTATACTACCTCATTTGTAACTCACTTTGTATATAAACTCCTTTTACTTAACTTCTTATCAGAGGCAAAAGGGTTTTGGGTTAAATTTTCCAAATCATTTAAATTAAAAATAAATTTAAAAGTGATGTAATTACTGAACCGTATACATCAATATTAGTGTACAGTACATGCAATATGACAGAACGCTAGACTAACGTGTCATAATGGAGAGTGGTCCTGATGATGGGTTGAACTTTCAATGTAACCTCATCAGTCAGCATGATGGTATAATTCAAAAAAATAAAGAAACAAAGAGTGATAACCTACTTTTGTTCATCTCATTATCATCAGGAAATTTGGATCATTTCCAACATTCCAAAATATTTCATAAGGTTGGAGTTGTTTAGGTGATATGGGGTGAGTGATCTCTGTGAGACACTAAAATGTATTTTTTTTTTTTTTTTTGCTTTCAAAACTATAATAGATGACTCATGGAAACGGGTGTTTCAATCATTATATGTTAAATGGATTCACACATGCAATAATAATGAACATTTTGAAGTGTGTTAATGATTATATTTCAAAGTATAAATAGGGTTGGAACAGGCAGAAACGTTGTTTACTTTTAAAGGTGCATTGGGTTTTGTTTTATTATAATTTTTTTTTTGTTATTATTATTATAATTTTTTTTTTTCTCATTGAACCAACTCCCATTTCCACCCATGTACACAAAGCTATGTCTCCAAAACTTATTGTCGTTAGTATTCTATCTAGAGTTACCATTAGCAAGGACTGGTATGACCACTGTCAAGCAAGCTTGTACAATCAACCACTTGACAACAGCCAAGTTCTAACTCTATAAACATACTAAATTCACCTTGTAATGCTTTAAGAGCATGTGAAGGGTCATTGTGGACATGTATATTAAATGGCTGATAAGACTAAATGGCAGGTTTCCATTTTTTTTTTTTTTTTTTTTTAGCTACACAATACATTTCTTCTGAGACAATGGCATAAACTATTCTTTTTAATAATTTCTACATAGTATTGTACTAGTAAAGTAAACAAAAAAAAAAAGTTTATTGCACCTTTACAATTACATATTTATAAACATAATATCAGTGGGAACAAAATTACACCTCAAATGTGGAATTACCTGTATTTTATTAGTTTATTTCCATGACTGAGAGCACTCCTGGCTACTATCACTATTGTGTTTACTTGCTGTCCTCTCTGTTCTTCATGAAACTATTTTGCACTTGCTTCTGGTCAGCATGATGCATATGTCACATTGCAGCACTTGTATTGCTGTCAATTCCTTAAATCCTTGAATTGAAGGTTACCATATTTGTAACATTTTTTTTTTTTTTTTTAATATAAGTCTCTAGCAAAGTAATGCATGCAAATGTAAAAGCAAAACAGTGCCATTTCTACAGTCCAGATACATCTTGGATCATCTCCAGACTCAGCTTTATGCCATGCTCCTCTGTCTGACCCGTTTTATCCTCACCCATGCACTGTACACAAGCAAACCCAGATCACTGCCTTTTACATTTCAATTTTTTTTTTAAATATAATCCACTTAGCTAGGCAATATCAGCAATGCAGTTGTTGATTTGAGCTTGTCCTTACATTGCAATCCAGCATGCCAGTGAAGAAGTGTGAAGATTTATGTTTCACTGCAGCAGTGCGATGTTTTCAAGATCTAAACCCCGTGACTGCAGATAAGGGATGCCTTCAAAAAGCAAGTTGTTGGACCAAGCTTTAAATTATGAGTACTACGCAGGTCATTGCTGAAGAAAAACGCTGACATGGAACATTATGCCACTTCCATTATGAAAGCGGAATAGATTACAGGGTCCACGTAGTGCTTAATGATCAACAGTTTCATAGAGAGCATGCATTTCCCATACACTGAAATACCGCAGCACCTTCATCATCATATATGTTCTACAATTTTAATGCTGCCTTTTAAATCAAATATATCAAATACAGAAAGCAATGCTGTGTGACTACATGGCAAATTTGTGAAATGATTTACTCCTCCCAAATGTGCATTTACTCGCATCTGATGGCAGCAGAACCCCATAAAGTAAATAAGACAGAGCATCAGCGAGTACTGCAAAACAGTGAATTCTGAATAATTTTACAAACCCCAGGCTATCTCTAAATATACAGAGAACACATTTAGAATAATACTATTCATCATAATAATTTAATATATTTTATTCCAAGCAAAAGGTTGAAATTTAAAGAGAAACACTTTCACTCGGTTGCATTTGCATTACACAACTAATTTTCCACCATGTAGAAATAATCCCCATCTATTTAGGGTATGGTACTGAAGAATCATTTCTTAAACTGACACTTTGCGATTCCTTCTGTTCAGTCACAACTTCTCTTCTCTAAAGTGGGCCATTTTGTAGTGCACGTAGATGCTGTGCTGAGTTTATTTATAGACCTCCATTTTAGGTCCCTGTTCCTGACGTCTCTACGTGTCAAATACCTCACAGCTGTCTCTCACTTCTGTTGGAACAGTATTGTTTGCAGAAGATACATCACATCCATTGATTGATTGATTGATTGATTAGTTTATTGTTTCATCTATGTATTAAAGCTGAAAAAAAAATAAAAAAATAAATAAATAAAATAAAAAAATTCAAAAACTCAGATAAGCTTTAGGAATGGCTCGTGCCAGTTACCATTAGGTGAATGCCAAATGTGAGAAGCTTATTTGGAAGCTTATGCAAATAATGCTGGCAAAAGATATGATACAGAGAAAACAAGTCTTGGACACTACCTTGCAACCTGTGTTAGATTGCTCTTTGTAGAGTTTTCTTCAGCTTTTAATACTATTCAGGCACATGTTTTATTAAAGAAATTGATTTCGGAATTTAAATTAGAATTTAAGATGTTAAGTGGTTTTTAGAATTTAAGTGGTTCTTAGATTTTTTTAAGTGATAGAATGCAGAGAGTCAGAGAAAACAATACCTCCTCAGACACTCGTATTACATCCACAGAGTCTCCTCAAGGATGTGTTTGCTCACCCTTGCTCTACATCTTATATACTAATGGCTGTTTGAGTAAACGCATAGATAGGTTCATTTTAAAATTTGCCAATGATACTGTTATTGTTAGTATGCTGACTAAGGATGAGAATTGTCATGGACCAGTGGTGAATGATTTCATGCACACATATATATATATATATATATATATAGAGAGAGAGAGAGAGAGAGAGAGAGAGATAGATAGATAGATAGATAGATAGATAGATAGATAGATAGATAGATAGATAGATAGATAGATAGTCAAAACTTTACATTAAGGGTCTTTACTAACCCTTGTTCTTTGCGCAGTCCAACTTAGTCAGACATGCCTTAAAATGTGAACTAAATTACACTGAGTATGGCATGGTTAGTGGTGCCAGACAGACTGATTTGAAGACAGAACCTACTCAATAGTAGTCATCTGACCTCTCTGAACAACAAGGTGTTTCTGCCCGCAGGACGGCTACTCACTAGGGTTTTTCTTTTTCTGCATAAACTCAAGGGATTGTTGTGAAAATCCGAGGAGATCAGCAGTTTCTGACTCAAACTCGCCTCCTTGCACCAACAACCATGGCATTGAGATCACATTTTCACTCATCCTGATGCTTGATGTGAACATTAATTGATGCACTTGACCTGTATCTGCATGACTTTATGCATTGAGCTGCTGCCCCATGCTTGGATAATTGTGTGAATGGGCAGGTGAACAGGTTTAAAATTGGCTGTTAGTATGTATATTCTGAGCCCAAAATCTCAGTTTCGAGATGACCTACATTCTTGATATTTTACATATTCATCTCTATCCCTAAGTAGAATGATATAAAGATGAATTTCACTAGATGTTGATTATTGTTGATTTTTGGTAGATTTAATATAAAATATTTTCAATTTAAAAATGACAATCATATCTATCTATCTATCTATCTATCTATCTATCTATCTATCTATCTATCTATCTATCTATCTAGAGCATTTATTATCAGTGTAGGTGTTTTTTTGATCTACTCTGATAATCTTCACAGTGAAATATTTATTTTTAATTCTAACAACATCAAAAGACTAGATTATTATTTTTTTAAGCATGCATATTTTTTGTATATTTAATTAGACAAAGCACCACTTGCATAAGTACATGGAAAATTTTGACAAAGATACAATACTTGTAATACTATTATCAATCAGCTAGCACAGGCTGTTTGCATAACTGATGTTTTAAAAAAAATACCCTGTTCATCTGTATCTTGCCACCTTGCATGAAGTTGGGAGACGGAGAACAGGAGTACTGAACACTACCTCGCAGCAGCATGCAATTATCATGACAAACTACTTGTGGCACAATCACCAAATGTTAAGAGGAGAAAAATGGAATAGGCATGGTGTGCATGAAGAAGGGAGGGATGCGGGAATGGAGAATCCGCCCATAAACAACATGATCCATTACAAAGGCATTTTAATCCGTCATCATTTGACTCTAACGACTAACTAGCTCTTCCCTTTACTTCCCTTGCCTGTTTATTGTCTCATACCTGGAGTAGACTCTAAGATGATGCATTGCTTTAGAAGCCTTGGTCTGTCAGAAGGGGAGCGTCTCTCCGGCATCAACAAGCTGACAAACTAAAGCAGCACAAATGATGCAACAAACAGAAACAGCACCGTAGATCAATCGGCAGGGGCAAACCTTCTGATGCAGCAGCTCAAAGTACAGTATTCACTTCCTTTCAGACATCCAATTGGTGACAAGGAATTTCCATATCTGTCTTTACTTTTCATTTACCAGTGAAGAGGTATGATAAACAGGAATTGTTAAATGTGGAGGATTGCTTAACGCTTAGATTGGAATGGATATCATTTCCTGGTTAATATGTTGGAAAAGAATGTCCTGCCTCCTTGTTTTATATATTAGTTGTCTGCATTTTAGACATCGTAGCGGGTGTCAGAAGATTGCAGAAACCAATTTGTGACAAGTAAAGGTAATTAAAATGTGTGTCATCACAGACAAAAGCATGAGCTACTCAAATAATTTCACACAACATGCATTTAACTTTTTTTTTTTTCTCTTCGGAATGATGTTGATATAGCAGGTGATGCTGTTTTGACAGATATCTTTTGAACCACAGTTTGTATTTTGCTTCTTAAAAAAAAAAAAAAAAAAAAATGGGGTTAAACTAATGTAAGACTCAACGTTAGGACTTCCAAACATCTCATAGTTTCATCATCTGTCATCCAGTTATTTTTTACACTAGCTGGGATCCTCTAATGGTCAAGTGTATTGATTTAGATTCAAAGTCAGGGGGGATGAGAGAGCAAGAATATTTAATGCGATTTTATCATATTGTCAGTGAATGATCTCATCATGGCAAATTGACTACGTTTACATGAACAGCAGTAATCTAATTATTGACCTTAAACTAAGTAAGATAATAATGTGATTAAGGTGTTTACATGAGTCGCTGTTAGAATACTCCTGTCAATTTCCTGTTTTAGAACATAATTACAGCCCGCGTCATTACGTCACTGCACCATGCTGTCCGGCGTCCCTCCAGAATTTCACGCATCAACATACAGTTCGTCTTCGTTATGGTACCTTATACAATTTTTCTGTGTTTATTTATTTATTTATTTATTTATTTTACGAACGCTTTAAGTGCCGTTAATTATTTGTCATTCTGCAAGTGCTAATAGACGACTGCTTGAAGGCGTGGGCTGCGTCTCAAACCGCGTACTTACCGCTATATAGTAGCCTAGATACATGTATTTTTCCCCACTACAGGCCTATAGAAGGTAAGTATGCGGTTTGGGACGCGGCCGGACTCTCTTGTTCGCCGAAAAAAGCACTGCCATGTGTGATCGTGTCCTGTCGCAAAATGCGGTGAAAACTCTCACATGATGTACATAATGTGATTAAGGTGTTTACATGTCTGTAATAAACGTCCATAATATGACTAAAAGAGGAGCACTCCACTTGTCTTAATTTAATTATTGCTTAATTAGATTATGATCTTAATTAGATTAAGGTAAGTAAAAATTGCTGTTTACATGGTAGTTTCTTAATCAAAGTATGGTCTTAATCGGATTAAGAGTGGACTATTGTTGTCCATATAAACACAGCTAGTAAAGAGGTGGGAAATGACAAACACACACACACACACACACACACACACACACACACACACACACACTGCAGCACTAAAGGCAACAATTAATTTACAACCCTTCACCCTCCACAGACAGCTGCTCAAAGCAATTCTTGCTCCAAGGTACGTAAAAAAAGTAGTTTTGTGCTATTTCAGATTGCTGATATGGAGCACAACATAACAATACAGTAACAATATAACAGTACATTAAATAATGGATTAAAAAGGTTTTCACTATCCTTGGTGTTATTGTTTAACAATATTTGAACTGGTTATTCTTCTAAGTACTGCATGGTGCATTAATGGCTAAATAAGTGTGGTTCACATGGAAATGATTCACATATCGACAGCTCATTAACCAGTCATGAATGTCTAATGCCTATGCAGTGCCGAGACTCAGAGTAATCTATAAAGACAACTGGCTTAATTTCAGCACTTATTTGCGAAATACTTCTTATTTAGACCTCGAGATAGCCCAAGTTCCTTTCCTTATGCTAATGGATTGATTGATAATGAGGCATTTACTGTAAAATGAATAAACAGCCCAAATATTTTAAAGTATTGTTTTGACAGCAGGTATCTAGCTACAAACTGAAATGATAAAGCTCAAATCTATTTCCTGATAAAGGTTGTTGAGCTTCACATATGGGAAGTGGCTATAAGAAAAGGTATACGCATTGAAAATGCCCATTTCCACCTTCCAGGCAATAATTAAGAAGTTACAGACAACTGGGAATGTTATGAATCAACCTGGAATTGCATGTGTATACATTGTCTCAGTGCACTGTGAAGAGGGTGGTTTGAGTGGCCAATAATTCTCCAAAGATCACAGCTGTGGAATTGCAGAAGTTAGTTGTGTCTTGGGGTCAAAACTACAATCCAAAGTCACCTACATCACCACAAGTTGTTTGGGAGGTTTTCAAGAAAAAAAGCCTCTATTCTCATCCACAAACAATCACAAGTTTAATCACTTTGCCAGACACTACTTACAGCCATTTTGCTATTGTTATTGTGGAGTTGGAATTTGGGGTTGTTTGGTATAGCAAGGAGATAGCGTGGTCTGTTATTTGGGATTGTGTTACGTTTTGTGAGGTATGGTGGTGTGTTTGCTCCTGGGCCGTGGGTCACGTGTAGTGTAGGAGGTGTATATGATGTAGGTTAACCTTCTGACAGGGCGGATGGAAATGGAGAGCTGGGAAGAACACTCTTGTTGACCATGCTCCTGCATGCCAACTCAGAACAAGTAATTTTACATTAAGTTTAATAGCAAGGTTTCATTTCAACAAGATTTCATTCCTCATTTTGTTTCTGTCAAGAAAATAAAGGACTTTTTTATCAACAGTATGCAAGGAGAGTGCATTAATCCAACCCCGTTTCCATGTTTCCATGGCATCGAACAAATTGCCGACACACTACTTGAACTTCAAATGGGCTTGGGTTCTATGGTTAAATAAAACCAAAATAGAGAGTTTTGGCAATAAATACCAGAGGTGGTTTTGGTGCACACAGAGAGGTAGCCATTTGGAAAAGTTCTCACGGTTGCTCACAGTTAAATATGGCGGTGGCTCTTTAATGTTTTGGGGTTGTTTTTCTGCAAGAGGACCTGGACATTTTGTTAGGATATGTGACATCATCAATTCTATAAAATGTCAACAGATATTAAAGGAAAACCTGAAAGCTTAAAATGGGCCGTGGTTGGATCTTCCAGCTGGAAAATTATCCAAAACATACATCAAAGTCAACACAAAAATGTTTTACTGACCACAAAATCAAGGACCTGCGATGGCCATCCCAGTCCCCTGACCTGAACCCCATAGAAAACCCCTGGGGTGAACTGAAGAGGAGAGTCCACCATCATTTGAAGGATCTGGAGAGATTCTCTATGGAGGAATGGTCTCAGATCACATGCCGTCCATTCTCAACCTCATCAGGTATTATAGGAGAAGACACAGGGCTGTTATCTTGATAAAGGGAGGTAGCACAAACTATTGACTAAAAGGTTGCCAATAATTGTTGCACCCCTATATTTAATACAGATTTTATTTTGATAAACCTGTGTTTTGTTGCAATTGTTTGGTATCCATGAGAGCAGAGTATTTTTGTGATTTTATTTTACTAAAGATCAAAATATTAAACAATAAAGAACATTTTCACAGCCTTCTTTACTTATATTTACCAAGGGTGCCAAAATTAGTGGAGGGCACTGATGCTCATGTAGATAATATTACTAGGGTAGCCTTCTTTCATCTTAGAAATATCTCTAAGATAAGAAATATATTATCACTACATGATGCAGAGATATTAATTCATGCTTTCGTTACCTCTAGACTAGATTATTGTAATGCCGTACTGTCTGGATGTTCCAATAGTAACATAAAGAAACTCCAGCTAGTCCAGAATGCAGCTGCTAGGGTTCTAACTAGAACCAAGAAATATGACCACATCACCCCGATCTTATCCACACTGCATTGGCTCCCAGT
>JAFFST010017825.1:4331-23771 GCA_022414735.1 Noturus placidus | reverse complement strand
TATATATATATATATATAATTGTTATTATTTTTTTTTAACGGTCGAATCAGAGTGAAATATTCCGAATAGCAGGCGATAAGAGTCCGACGTCGGTGTGAACTCCTTTAATACGGTTTAAAAACCATCTCAGGGAAAATCCGCAAGAAATCTGGTGAGAAAACGCCAAGAACACATTTCTGGAAATTTTAGGTGAAAAGCGCGTCTCCTTTGAAGAAGCTAAAATCTCAATTATTTAGATTTATTTAGAATTTTTTTTATCACAATATTATTCCCATTGTTCCATCTGTGTTACTCCAGAGTTTTGATGACTTTATTATTATTATAAAATGTTCTAAAAATAAAGAATGAGTGCCTCTAAACTTTTGACCGGTAGTGTACGTTCATCCAAAATCATGTATTGTCCGGGATCTTTACTGCATTGCTCTAGTGCTAGCGGTTAGCTGTGAAAAGGCCATCTCTTAACCAGGCGGAAATGAGTGAATGCAACAAATGCTGAAACTCAGGAAGGCTCAGGTTATGCTCAGGTTATATCACTCAGCGTGCCTCTGCTAAGAGAACCCAGACTTTTTGAAGCTCATGTCCATGGTGCAGCGACCCTGTCATGCCCCGATTAATTAATCCCAGACCGTAGCCCCTCACCGTCGCCATGTTTTTACTGCAGATGCTTCATAGCTGAGGCTGTTTGGATTGGCGTGAAGGGAAGCGGGGCATTGTCTGGACAGGATCTTGGTGCAGATTGGCACTGGAGATTGTGCTGGCGCTGGGAGGGCAGGGCCACTGTGTTTGATTTGGACACACAAGTGTGCACGGCTAATCCAAGGACACAGAACGGCCTGCAGGAACATAGCACTTGTAAAAGCAAGCTTCCTGCCTGGTTAGCATTAGTTCCTCAGCTAATAACGCATCGGTGTATTATCTAACCGTTGTTCTGACCCACTTTCTCCTGTGCGAGGTTTATGCATTAGATGCAAGAAAGAGACCAGATTTCTGTCTTACATCACTAATCTCCAAAGTTCTGACTGTAAAGACATTTGTCATTAAATACCTTCACCGTGGATAGGACACCAGTTCATCGCAGGGCATCAAGCACACACACACACACAGCTGTGGTTGTCCCAGCTCAAATTAGAGCTGGGTTGTCCACTAATCGTAAGGTTGGTGGTTCGATTCCCAGCCCATGTGAAAGTGTCTTTGGGTAAGTCACTGAACCCCAAGTTGCTCTCGATGGCAAGTTAGCACCTTGCATGTCAGCTCTGCTCCCATTGGTGTGTGAGTGTGTGTGTGAATGGGTGAATGAGACCCAGTGTAAAGCGCTTTAGATAAAAGTGCTATATAAGTGCGCCATTTACCATTTACACACCTAGGGACAGTTTCGTATAGGCAGTCTTCATATTTATTGTGGTGGGAGGAAACCGGAGAACCCAGAGGAAGCCCACATGGACACAGGGAGAGCATGTGAAACTCCACAGATACAGGAACCCAGGCTATTATTTCCTGTAACCCTGCCAGGCTATTATTAATAAATAAATAAATAAATAAATAAATAAATACATTCATTAATTTCTAACCCTCATTGGTCTCTGATCCGTGCCTGACATGCTTACTAACACTAAGGATATCTGTACGCTTTGTTAATTTATTTTCAGACCCGAGATTGTTTGCACTAAAAGTTCCATTTGGAACTCGGGTTTGATCCACATCATGTCTGAACATGATCCACTTCTGGCCCTGGAGCTCAGCGACGAGTAATGTCATTTGTACAACAAGGAACACTATTTCCTGTTTCAGGTTTTGAGCTTCATCTTACTAGTCTGTGCTTAACGATGTGCTCATTCCCACGTTATCACTGTTATGCGTCAGTGCATTCTGATATGACTAACACTAATATAACCAGTTTAGGATTGGGTGAGGTCTCATGACAGACTGCATGGATAAAAATCTTCTTCATCGAGATAGGTGAATCATGCACCATGGGTGTTTGAATGTTGATAACTATACCAAAGGGAATTAACAAATCAAAGAAAAAGGACAGTCTGGAACCCTAAAGAGTTCACATGCTTGTACTTTTGGAAAGCTAAGCATCCCTTACTGTCCAAAGAACCCTTAAGAAACCCTTTTTCCAAGACTGTATCACCTACCATTTAAAAACAACAACAACAACAACAACAACAACAACAACAACAACAACAAAAACTGGCACATGACAACAATTCAGTTGATTCATGGTTTGGAAACAATTTGTCTGTGTCAAAACAAACCCCTGATGATGATGATGATGATGATGATGATGATGATGATGATGATGCCTTCCAATAAACAAGTCCAAGATTGATCCTGGGACACACTCACGAATAAAAAAGGATAGATTCAGATCCTTAAAGAGTTCTTTGTCTCATCCTAATGGAAAAAAAATAAAAGAACCACTCAGAATTCTGAGGAACCTTGCATGATTTTCCTTTTATAGAAGGTTCTTTTTAGAAAGCTAAGAACTTACACAGGGAACGTGCCTGGGATTCAGAGTCAGGTTATGTAGGCACTTTTTGTGCAAGACATTCAGATTATTTAAAAAAAAAAAAAACAAAAAAAAAACGCTTCTGAGGTTGCCAGACGTTCTCTTAGTGAGACGAGGGTTTTCAATAGTGTCTTGACCACCTTCTTTAATCACCTTCAGCCACACTGACGGATAGAAAATGCAGACTGAAGAACACGATGTAATGTGTATTTCTTTACCATGTAACATAAAACCGAGAGATTTATTAGCACTTATAAAATAGCACTTGATCCAGCATATCCTATTATTTTGTGTTTTATTTTCTTATAAAGTGTGTGTGACAGTTACAGTCATTGTGTCCACAATTTAAAGGTATACTGTATACAACTTAAAGTTATACTAAATGAAGTTATACTAAATAAATCATAATGGTCAAATAATTATGACTGGTCTATGACAACCTATTGCTGTACCCTTTTTTTGTTTTTACCCAGGACCTTGATATTTTCAGGCGGAAAAGCTTCTTCTCCCTACACCAATAAAGAAGGTCTAATACACCAAGTTGTTTTCTCATTAAGCAACACAAATGTTTGCAGTCAGAACTCTGTGTGAATTGCAGGTAGCTGTGCAACCAGACAATTAAGGTCTGGCAGGCTTTTTCATCAAGTCTGGGCAGCTTGAGAAGGCTCAAACAGAGGAAGTGTCTGTGCTCTGGGGTACGCTGTGATGAATGGAGCCCCTTGGAAGCACATCATCACTGGAAACTCAACCCATATGGCTCCCGCTGCTTTGATCAGGCTCTGACGGAATGAAAAAAGCCTATTCCGGAAAGCCCTGCCAAGAAGCTTTGTTATAAAGCGAAGGTGATTTGGGATAAGTGCTGGGGCATTTAGAAGAGTTTGGTGAACATTTGAAGTGTATCTCCAGCTGAATATCTACAGAATACTTCGATTCAACGAGCTCATCATATCCCGAGAACGCCGATAAATCAGCCTTTTTCCTGGACACATTGTACATTCAGAGGCCTTGGCTCGGTCTATCAATCTCATGCGAGTGGAGAGAGAGTGTAGTACATTGGTGTTTCTGTGGGACCCTGCTGCTCTGTTGCTTTCCACCGTGTCATTTCCTCCTGAGCTCGAAATTAATCATGTCGTTTCCTATCACTCAGCCAACTTGCCAACCACGTTCTTCCTGGCCTTTGGCGTTTATTGTGCTGTATTTCACCATAAATGGAACCCAGTCCAGATCGTGTGTACACCCCTCTGCTTTTACTAGAGAGGAAACAGCTTAGAGAATGAGGTTTTAGGGTGCAAACCGTCTGATTTATGACCACCTGAAGTCAAGTGCTGGGACGGCACGGTTGATGAAGATGATAAAGATGATATCATCTTTGGCGGATACTTCTGCACCTCTTATCCCTCTGTAATTAACATAGTTCTCTCTGAGCTTAGGCTTATAAACTACTTGTGTTTGTCCCTGGGCTTGCTGGCATCTAGTCTCTAATCTGCGTTAGTCTGTGTTTTATACCCTGATTTATTTGGAATGGGGAATTTAGAAAGAAAGGTTAGAGGGTGGGATTGTGTGCACCTGTAGCCATGAATTACTTTAAAGACAACAGACTCTAGTAGAGATCAAGGCTGAACATCACAGGTTTGAATGCTATAGAGAACTGAGCGTGACACCGAGTATGTTCAGCATCAAAATGATGAAAAAAAAAAAACCTCAACCCAGTTCAAAGAGCCTATTAGTAGGCGTGTCATCAAGATAGCAAGTGTTAACAAGAAAACAAGCTGGACTGCTTGCGTCTGCTGGGAAGACAGGTACAACTCAGCCCAGAACGAGCACTTTGTAGTGAAAGTTGGCCTGCGGAAAAATAAAGTTTTCCATCCGACCATGAGGTACTCAGGGAGGGTAAAAGGGGTTACTGTAATGGGATTCAGCTGTGCTTGTAATCAAAGGAAGGTGGAGGAAATGTAATGCCACTTAGGACTTACCTTCTTTGGTAAGATCTTTTGTAATGACACATCCAAACACAACAGACAATAACTGTTCTGATGCACAAAACTTTGTGGTGTAGATTTCATTGTTCAGGGCATGGCCACCCGATAATCTGCACTTCTGCATACTGCGCTTTCCTCCTTCCATCTTCTTTGCCACCATGCCGAGCAAGTACTGCCGTTTCTCTCAGGATCAATCATGTTTCTATTTATCTACTTAAGTAGAGAAGTCCAGAAGGAGGAGGATGAATAAGGTATACACCTGGACAAACACTGCACCAACGTAACCTACGGGGAAAAGAGCTCTTATTCTGTCAAACCTTTCATCGCCCTTTCCAACTGAATGGTTTAAAATGCCATTTAAATTGCTTCACCTCGACTGATTGCAAAAAAGGAAGCCACTGACCTGCAGTCAGTCCTGAACAGATATATATATATATATATATATGTATATATACAGGTACATGGATTTCTATTCAGCATACTGTACAGTTTATCCCTGTGTCTGTGTGCATTTGCTCTGGGTTCCTCAATCCACCCAAAAACATAATGGAGGCTATGCAAAATTGCCCCTAGGTGTGAAACGTGAGACTGCATGATGCCTTGAGATGGACTGAGGTCTCATCATGGGTGTATTCTCAACTCTCAAGTGCTCCAAGTAAAGACTCCAGCAATATCTTATTTTTACAAAATGATTTCAATTCTATTTAGTATGAACCGATTCTGGTTCTGATTTTGTCTAACACAGGGGCGGCTGTGGATCAGGTGGTAGAGCGGGTTGTCCACTAATCATAGGGTTGGCGGTTCGATTCCCGGCCCAGATGACTCCTCATGCCAAAGTGTCCTTGGGTAAGACACTGAACCCCAAAATTGCTCTCAATGGCAAGTTAGCACCTTGCATGGCAGCTCTGCTACCATTGGTGTGTGAGTGTGTGTGTGTGTGTGAATGAGACACAGTGTAAAGCACTTTGGATAAAAGCGCTATATAAGTGCGCCCTTTACCATTTGTCATTTAACATAGCAGCAGTGATGGAACAGTCAAGAAATTCAAATAAACAAACATACAGCGAACAGCCATAACATTTAAAAACACTGACAGGTGACATGAATAACATTGATTATCTTGTTACAATGGTACCTGTTGAAAGGTGGGATATATTTATTAGGCATCCAGTGATCAGTCAGTTCTCAAAGTTGACGTGTTGGAAGCAAGTAAAATGGGCAAGCGTAAGGATCTGAGCGACTTTGACAAGGTTGCCAGATTGTGATCACTTGATGTCTTGGTCAATGCGTCTTTAAAAATGGCATGTCTTGTATGCAATGCAATGGTTTGTACCTATCAAAAGTGTTCCAAGGAAGGGAAACTGTCGTCATGGCAACTGGGTCATGGGAACCCAAGGCTCCTGGATTCATTTGGAGAGTGAAGGCTTCCTTCAATCCGATTGAGCATCTGTTAGATGTGCTGGACAAACAAATCTGATCCTTGGAGACCCCCGTTTTGCAACTTACAAGACTTCGAGGATCTGCTGCTAACGTCTTCTTTCCAGATACCACAGCACACGTTCAGAGGTCTTGTTGAATCCATGCCTCAATGGGTCAGAGCTGTTTTGGTGGCAAAAGCGAGACCTACACAATATCAGTCAGGTGGTTTTAACGTGATGCGTGATTGTGATAGACAATTTGTGATACACGTAAATTCCTCGCTGGAATTTCATTCAATAAAGCAAACTCTACAGGTAGTTACCATTACTGTCACGTTTGCTCCACATGTCAACGCAAACTTCATTTCCTACAATTCCCAGACAAACTGTGAACTACAAGCCCAGTCACATGACTCGTCACATGCTCCGGTACCTGGTTCTAATTCCCCTTTATGTTATGACTTCTAATCATAACCACCTGTTCCCAATCAGCACATGCTGCACAAACAACTTGGAATTTCATCAGATCTTTGTGAAGTCCTGCTTTTAACATACCACTATTGATGTTCCTGATCCGTTTGTTTGTGTCTCCGGTATTCCGGTATTGACCGCATCTGTTCTGTTTACTGAGTTCTGTCTGACACTTTTGTCTAGTGTGGCCTGATACTTTACCTGTCGTTTTCGATTTGTCTACTTCCTTCAACAACCCTACAGTCGCATGCAAAACCCTGCCTGAGCCTGACAATAACATTAAGCATTTTTATAGCATGAAGTCTATTTAATGAAAACATGCTGCCTGCAGTAAAATGTCAATTTTTCTTTAAAATGCATGTTCATTTTATTGCTTGTATTATGCCCATAAAGTTGGACCCTAAACAAGATGAATTCTTCTCGGATCTTCAGGGTCTAGGAAATGATCTGTTTGTGTTCAATAAGTGATACTAGAGTTAATATAAACTCTTAACAGGTCCTCAGCTCCTGACATAAGTCCCAGAGAAATATTAGGATGCTGTAATGTAAAGGGTATATAAAGTTATTAATGTTAAGTTGAAAAGTCTAGGAGACAAATGAGTTACTGTTAGCACTTACGTTATAGGGCGGCTGTGGCTCAATGGGTAGAGCGGGTTGTCCACTAATCCACTAATCGTAGGGTTGGTGGTTCGAATCCCGGCCCGGGTGATCCCATGCCGAAGTGTCCTTGGGCAAGACACTGAACCCTAAGTTGCCCCCGATGGCAAGCTAGCACCTTGCATGCAGCTCTGCTCCCATTGGTGTGTGAGTGTGTCTCATTTGTAAGTCGCTTTGGATGAAAGCGTCTGCTAAATGAGTAAATGTAAATGTATAGCAGCCTCACTAGCATCTCAATGTTACTTTAAGAAACCTTTGACCTGAAGACTTTCCTGTGATGGAAGACATAACGTTACTGCTTTAACTCTGAGTGCTGACACTGGAGACTCCTTCCATAAACGTTAAATACATTGAAATCAGTTTATGTGGAGCATCTGCCATGCAAGTAGGAACATTGTTCACTATTAAGCTTTCACAATCTGTATTTGTTCCTCTGTGTTTGGAAGACACTAAGATTGTTAGGAAGCTAGAACAATCGGCTTTCTCAGGTCACTTGTTGACATTTTGAGGATTTCAACCCAGACCAGCTCGTGTTTGCTCTGTGAATGTTTTGTCTCGATTGCTGTGGCTCTGATATTTACCGAGTACGAAAATAGCGTTGACCTTATAAGGTCATTGTTGATTGAGACTTTCCATGTTTCCGCTCTTACATCAAGCTGTACTGTTTGCCTTGGAGAAAAGCCAAGAGAAAGCTGAAGAGAACACGGCATCGTTTCGAGATCTCACACATAAACTTTCTCCAAGAATGATCCGTTTACGGATGCAACAGGGCGGACGTTACAAAGCGTCGAAAACAGCAAAAACAGTGGTAACTCCTTGAGCAGATTAAACTCAAAACAGGCTTTGTAGACTTTTCAATATTTTCTCCAAAACCAGGTGTCACTGTGGTAGCATTGCCACCTCACAGCTCCAGGGTTCCTGGTTGAACCCTGAGTTCAGGTTACTGTCTGTGTGGCGTTTTACATGTTCTCTCAGTGTCTGCATGAGTTTCCTCAGGGTTCTCTGGTTTCCTCTGACCTCCCAAAAACATGCCTGTATGTGGACTGGCTATTCTAAAGCACGTGTCAACATGACAATATGTGATGCCCATTCACGGAGCATTCCTGTTCTGCACCCAATGTTTTTCGAGTTCCATGTCCATGTTTGAACTTTGGCATATTCTTTATTCATTTTTAATCCAAAAAGTTTCAAAAATATATACGTTATTATATTCTTTTTCCGGATAATACTGTATGTTTTTCCACTTTATCCATAACGGTTCTTGGGTATATAAAATACTACACACCAGACAATTCAAAGAAGTTTGCTGTAACATTTGAGCCCAGGATTGAGGAGGTTCGAAGATGCAAAGTGCATCCTCAAAGCATGTTTATTAGAGCTGTTCTTATAATAATAGTTGGGACACAATGGGCAAAAAAAAAAAGAAAAAAAAAAAAGCCTCAGGATAGCAAAAATAATATGAATAAAACCAAACTCGTACAGTAGACCAGACAAAAAAAAGGCAGGAGTTAGAGTTATGAAAGCAAGGTAATAACAGGAAAAAGAAACTCATGAGCAGAAAACACAAATTGTATAAAGACAGCTCAGAATTGCAATTAAAATAAGGTTTAAGGACCAGAAAGACAGTTAAATATGGACCAACTTTGGAAAGTAGGAAACAAAGTGCAGGTGCAACAAATAAAATAAAGTTTAAAAAAGGCTGGAGGTTAATGAGAACAGGAAGCTATGACCATATAAGGGAAGTGGTTAGCAGTGAAGGGATTTAGTTGCGACAAAATCCGATTGACTTTTTAGTTTAATGAGGCTCTCTGTTGTTTTTTTTTATTTATTTATTGAAATTTTATTAATCTTTTTTTTTTTTTTTACTCCATTTCACTCCCAAGTGTAGTTATTGCACATTCCCACTCATTCCTCCGTTTCACAACTTCTACCATCGGAGACATGTGAGGGCTAGCATGTGCTTTGCAATATTCAATTTAATTTTATTTGCTTAGAGCATTTAACAACAGACATTGTCTCAAAGAAACTTTACAGAAATGTATAAACAGAGAATACTGATGTTAAGCGTGTGAATTTATCCCTAATGAGCGAGACGGTGGTGAGGGGAAAAACTCCCTGAGATGATATGAGGAAGAAACCTTGAGAGGAACCGAACTCAGAAGGGAACCCGTCCTCATCTGGGTCACAACTTAGTGTGAAAGTAAAAGAGAGTGCATTATGGGTTTAATATGAAGTCTGTTTGTTGAACTAGTCCACTGTTCACTAAAGGAGACCCGAGTGTAGAACTGCATGTGGTAATTGCAGTCCGAACACCATCGCAGCAACCACAGCGAGAACGTCCATGTGGAATTGAGATCCAAAACCATTTCCATGGTACTTCAAGCGGTATCATCCTCAGCAATCTCCAGGCTGTAGCATCCAGTGGATGAGAGCTCCATCCAGAAATGGGGCATCAGGATGGATCAGACAGGTCCGGCGAGCAGAACGGTTCAGGATCACCGACATCTCCAGAATATCACGTGTGACTCAACAGAAGGAGAGACGAAGAGGGATTATGAGATAATGCCAATGTTGTTTGCATCACTTAGGAACACTTCAGGCAATTTTCTATTAAAGAACCAACATAAAGACCAACTGCTTTTAAGTAACTGCACTTACCAGAAGTAAAGTCATTACAACCTATGACTATCAAGCTAATGTTATTAGGACACATTTGTTCTCTTGGAGATTTCTTTGGTCATGCTGTTTACAACATATGTTTTAAATATATTTTGGTCAGCAAAACAATATTTTATTTTTAGCCAAGTGGAGACCCATTAAAGTCTTTATTTCAGTCTTGTAAATCTTATTACTTTGTGAGCAGCTTTACAGACAGACCCTTTTCAGGGTCACGGGGGAACCTGGAGTCTATCCCAGGGAGCATCGGGCACAAGGCGGGGTACACCCTGGACAGGGTGCCAGTCCATCGCAGGGCACAATCACATACACACTCACATTCATACACTACAGACACGCCAATCAGCCTACCATGCATGTCTTTGGACTGGGGGAGGAAACCGGAGTACCCGGAGGAAACCCCCGACACACGGGGAGAACATACAAACTCCACACACAAATGGCCCTGGAGGGACTCGAACCCCGGGCCCTGGAGGTGTGAGGCAGACGTGCTAACCAGTAAGCCACCGTACACCCCTTGTCCAATAAACATTTTTTTTTATTCATTTAGCAGACACTTTTATCCAAAGCGACTTACAAATGAGAGCACATTCACACACCAATGGTAGCAGAGCTGCATGCAAGGTGCTAGCTTGCCATCGGGGGCAACTTAGGGTTCAGTGTCTTACCCAAGGACACTTCGGCATGTGATCACCCGGGCCGGGATTCGAACCACCAACCCTACGATTAGTGGACAACCCGCTCAACCGACTGAGCCACAGCCGCCCAAACAAACCCATTAATACCGAAAGAGGGGAACAAAATTAAACCCCAATTTATTTATAAGACATTATATCGAACTCTTGTGTTAATATAAAAATATATATTTTTGTTCCACTGCAGCGCTGGAGATGTATTATCATGCTTGGGTTTTAGAAGTGATTACTCGGTGAAATTACTGCCTGTGTGTTGTCATGTGTGAGAAACTCTAGAGGCAGGGCTTGATCGGAAGAGCACGGCCTTATAGAACTCTGATCCAGACATCCGGGGTGAGGACATGTCTGTTTTCGAGTACACACACACACACACACACACACACACCTGAATCATGGTGTGTCTGAGAGAGAGGCAGAGCATGAGCAGTGCACCCACAGGACACCCCCCGCCCACCCCCGCCTTCCCCCCATATATAGCTGGAATTTAATGAGATATAGGAAGCTGCATAATTTTCCTTTAGGATTCAACACTGGTGTATTACTTCATTCCAACAGCACGACCCCCCTCCCCTCCCTCCCTGAGGTTTAGCCTTTATGTACTGTGAGACTGTTTAAAAAGTTGGAGGTCAGAAACAATTCCTTCCTAATGAGTATAAATTACATTACTGGCCAGACTGCAACTCAAACTCAGGCTCAATGTGCATCAGGTTCTACGTCAGATTTTACATTTCTACTCTGGAATATGATTTTTGCAGTTCTCAGACTCTGAGTCTGGCCTTGTTTTGGATAAATGCTGAAAAGAAGAAGAAAAAAGAAAAGAAGTTTTATAACTCTTTTTATTTCCTGGCACAGAAAACGTCACACACATTCTGCAGGACCACATTGGAATATGGGGGAATGGTTTTTTTTTTAATTTATTTATTTATTTATTTTCCTCCACAGAGATTGACTGTTTTATGGGAGCAGCATCGTAAAAAAACGACGAACATCTCAGCTTTCGGATCGGCCATTTGGCTTTTTATAGGCTTGCCATAATAAAATAAATCGAGTTCAAGCTCTGAAATGTCTTGGTACAACAACAGAGTGACACCCTGTTTCTATTTCCTGGCATTAATTAATCGTGGTTTTTTGTTTTTTTTAGCGGAAGTGGAAAAAAAATAATCTGGCACACTGTAATGTTAGTTTGCCTTGACAACCCCAGCTCACACCCGCTTCTCTTTTCCCTACGAAACAAAGGAAATTCTTTCCCCAGGCATAGCTGGTGCGCTTTCCAACCCAAATGGTAAAACTGCATACTCTCACAGGAGTCTTGTCCGGTTGCGCAGGCCGCTTCCTACCATTAAAACGGCTGGATTCCTACACTTGAAGCTGTTAACACTGTTGAGGAGACTCAACCATGCAAGTTACAAGCACATCTCAGCCACAGTTAATGTAGCTAGCATTGAAAGCCAGACATGAGCCAGAGATAATCTAAACCACATTAGGACCATGTTAAGATTTTGGCTCAAGCAGTTTGAAACTGTTGCACTAATAATCGTGCATGAAAAAAAAAAAATACTTTGTGGCTGAGCCAAGAACAAATCACTGAGCTTCCTTCTTCTTCTTTTTTTTTTTTTTTTTGCATTCTGGGACAATCGAATAATACACAGATTTGTGTTACCCGAAAAGAAAAGGCCTGTTAGAGCATTAAATGGTAAATGGTGCACTTATTTAGCGCTTTACACTGTGTCTCATTCACCCATTCACACACACACTCACACACCAATGGGAGCAGAGCTGCCATACAAGGTGCTAACTTGCCATCGGGAGCAACTTGGGGTTCAGTGTCTTGCCCAAGGACACTTTGGCATGTGGAGTCACGTGGGCCGGGAATCGAATCGCCAACCCTACGATTAGTGGACAACCTGCTCTACATTTACATATTTAGCAGACGCTTTTATCCAAAGCGACTTACAAATGAGACACACTCACACACCAATGGGAGCAGAGCTGCCATACAAGGTGCTAGCTTGCCATCGGGGGCAACTTAGGGTTCAGTGTCTTGCCCAAGGACACTTCAGCATGGGATCACCCTGGCCGGGATTCGAACCACCAACCCCACGATTAGTGGATTAGTGGACAACCCGCTCTACCCACTGAGCCACAGCCGCCCCATTAACAAACCCTCCAAACTGAAGTTTAGTCTGCTTCCACTTATCTCTGTTTGTGTTGAGACCACTTTTTACAAGGTCTTAAGCTGTGAACATGCCAGTGATATTTGTAGCTGGATAATCCCTGTGTCCCGTCAGGAATACTGAGTCGTGCACTAGGTATAATGGTGTGAACGCAAACATAGCAGGAGTGACACCAGAACCTATTAGTTGTGCTGTTTTTATACCAAGGCCCTTACAGTCTGCTAGCTCACACTGGATTCTGATGTAGTATAGAGGTTTTAGATTAAGGCCTGGTTAAGATTTGGTTTTGGAGTGTTCCTCTTTTTTCAAGTACATTCATATTCGGTAATTTAGTAGTTAAGGGGCTAAGGTCCTTGCTGCCACTGTTGGGCCGTTAACAATATTTGCTTGTCCGTGGCCGTGTTTAACAGCTACCCATGAATTGCTCTTTGTTTTTTTCTGCTCATGTCCGTGCTTGAACTTATTGATGTGTTCTTTCTCGTGCCTTTTCTTGCATTGTTTAAGCTGGTGCATGCGTGCCTGTATCCCTGTCCCTTGGTTACACACCCATGGTTGTGCTAGTGTCTGTGGTTGTGCTAGTGTCTGTGTTTGTACTTTGTACTCATGCTCGTGACATGGCATTCTCGAGCCCTGCCATGAGGTCAGCGAACAGGAAAACGCGCCTGCAGCCCACTTACAGACCTGTCATTGTGTTCGTCGGCCTCTGCTAACAATATTTGCCCTGATTGCAAAATCATGACACAATTTCCACCATTGAGACTAATGGCTGAAAAGCCCGTCCTCTAAATCACCAACAAATACTGTAAGTGTGGCAGAAATGAGTATACTATAATATTCGGACTTTGCCATGTATAAATCTTCACACACGGCTGGTCTCAGATCAGCAGCAAGGATTGATTTTGACTTACAACAAGGAGCACTAGGCAGCTAACTACATAAAGGTACTTACTACATAAACAAAGACTGTCTGAGTATGAGTCGCTGAATTTTGGCTAAATTTACTCCCGCCGTTAAACTTTTACATTCGTGTCACATGCCTGCAATTCACTTTAATGAAAGCATAAACAAACCTGGACAGATTTTATTATTATTTTTTATTAAATCAGCGAATGGAAAAGATATGAGTTGTTTTGTTAAATCAGGAAGTAAAAAAAAATAAAAATCTGAGAAGCTTAGGCCCATATAGCAGAAGTCATGGGCTGTAATTGCTCCCAGACTTGGTGGAGAGCGAGGACGGAGAGAGAGAGAGTGAGAGAGAGAGAGAGAGAGAGAGAGTGGGAGAATAGGTAGCTATATAAACACAGCCATGACTCATGGGGCAGCACTCTTTTCCTGTTAGACTGGATGACTGAAATGCTGTATTTGCACCGTCTGCAAGAAAAACTGGACGACATGCTTCGAGTTTAAAAGAGAGCCAAACAACCTGTGCCTAAGTTGACCTGTTCAAGACTTGATTAAAGAGGTAGGGCAATTCATAACCGGGTAGTGTTGCCATTCCCGTAAATTTCACTCCGTGCGCTCAGGCTGTAATTGCTTTCCAGCTCCACTGACCCGTGTGAGAGGAACGTAAGGTCTCCACGCAAAACAGTGTGCCCTCATTACAGCTGCACAGGCATGCTTACGGAAACTCGTAGAAGTCATGCACAATCACATCAGGGAGTTTCAGGAGTGCCGTACAACACATGCTGACATTTCAATTCACATTTATTGCTTCATCTTCAGCATTGATACGATTGTACAAGCTTCGATTCGATTCCAGTTTGTTTTTATAGCATGTCTAACGATAGACATTGTCGCACAAAACAGCTTTACAGAAATCCAGATGTAGATTTCGATGATTAATGAGCAAACCAGAGGGCAAAACTCCCCGAGACGCCATGAGGAAGAAATCTTGACGGACGGGAACCAGACCAAAGTTAACCTATTCTTCGTGACACATGGATCATACAAGTCTTCTACAACCGTAGAGTGTAAAGTCAAACAGTGCTAAGTGTGTTGGAAGGATTCTCCATGATCAGATTCTAGACGAGTCCTGAGATGAGCACAAGACAGTCATTATGATTACAGCAGCAGCTCTTAGAAAATACAAATCGTGCAGTATGCAGGTGATATTATCCATTTTAGAGTGAGACTTGGTCATGCATTGCTTTCTGGGAATTGTGAGTAAAGATCTAAGATGTGTCTAAAGTGTCCGTAGTGTATGAATGTGTGTATGTGTGTGTGCCCTGTGATGGACTGGCACCCTGTCCAGGGTGTACCCCGCCTTGTGCCCGATGCCTCCTGGGATAGGCTCCAGGTTCCCCCGTGACCCTGACAAGGAGTAAGCGGTTGAAGATGGATGGATGGATGGATGGATGGATGGATGGATGGATGGATGTGACAGCTGGACATTTGTGGAGGCAATGCAGATTATTTCACAACTACTTTGTTAAATGGCATGCTGGAAGAGGCCATCTGTAAAAGATCTAACACTGCTATATGTTTACATCTGCTATAGTGGTCTAGATTCATGGGAAATACATGAGATGTGCGCTTAGATAGGCCATGTAGGTCAGGGCCAAGGCATGGTGAATGCTATTGTCTCCATGTTGCTCAAAGCTGTGCATGTTTATTATTAAGGCCAATGCATGTGTAGTAACTGAGTTTAGGGTTTTCACACAAGGATTCATTTTAAGTGCGAGGCTGCAAGGAGGAAAAGTGACACCATGTTAGTGTTGGTGAACGCGTCTTCGTTTGAAGACAGCAGGTTAGTCAGGTGTTTGGACAGCCAGGGGACAGCCAAGTTCATTCCACCACCTGGGTGCCTACATAGAAGAGCCTTGATGCATGTCTTCTTTTTCCTTTGAGGGATTATGGGTCAAATCGAACCATGCTAGAGACTTGAAAGGAGCGTGGTGCTGATCAGTGTTTGGTTTGGTAAGAGCCTTCAGGTAGGTTTGTTCATTTGGCTTTGTAGGCAAGCATCGATAGTTTAATGCTAATGCCGGTAGCCACAGGAAGGGAGTGCGGGGAAAACAGCAATGGGGTCAATTATGTGTTTTCCAGAAAGATTCAAAGATCCCACTTAACCGTTTTTAGGGATTAAGTTTCAAAAATGTGCACCTCATGTTGAAGGTATTTCTCTGTGGCAAGCAAAGAAGTCGACAGCTGGAACGTCTACAAAGATAGGTATGAGATGGGAGATTTACTGATCAGTGGGGGTGTGGAGCACGATGTTGGACGGGTCAGAGTTTCCAGCAGCTGCCCAGAAACTTTCAGTAGAGAGGAAAAAATCCCCATCTGAATCATTCACAATGCCTCCTCCAATTACTTATCATCAAAATATGCACAATGAAATCAAATATCCTTCTAAATCAGACTGAACCGCTATTGTGAACGAAGGCGTCTTGCTTCGTTTCTGATCTATTTTAAACGTAAACCAATAACATTTATTTTTCTCACACTGTGATATCCCTCATGTGTTTGCTTTGGCAGTACTACATGCTATGACATTTGTGCAGAGATGAGTTATGCTCTGAAGTCCTTATCAAAACAGGAGTGGACCAGAAAGCCGAGAGCATTGACGGTTGTTTTTCTGATCAATCTGAACTCGTAATCCTGATTCATATCTGTAGATTCCGACTTGCTCACAGGCAAAAAACAAGGACTTAATGGTTTTACCTTTGGGCTTTGTTAGTGGTTTGGGCGGTTTCTCGCCGACAGGAGAGAACTGGAAACATGAAAGGATTTGATTTGTACCTCCGTCTTGACAAATGAGTCATAAATATATACAGTATTTCACAAAAGTGAGTACACCCCTCACATGTGTGTAAATATGTGATGATAACTTTTCATGTGACAACACTGAAGACATGACACTGTGCTACAATGTAAAGTAGTGAGTGTACAGCTTGTGGAACAGTGTAAATTTACTGTCCCCTCAAAATAACTCAACACACACACATTAATGTCTAAACCGCTGGCAACAAAAGTGAGTACACCCCTAAGTGAAAATGTCCAAATTGGGCCCAAAGTGTCAATATTTTGTGTGGACACCATTATTTTCCAGCGCTGCCTTAACCCTCTTGGGCATGGAGTTCACCAGAGATTCACAGGTTGCCAATGGAGTCCTCTTCCACTCCTCCATGACAACATCACAGAGCTGGAGGATGTTAGAGACCTTGTGCTCCTCCACCTTCCGTTTGAGGATGCCCACAGATGCACAATAGGGTTTAGGTCTGGAGACATGCTTGGCCAGTCCATCACCTTCACCCTCAGCTTCTTTAGCAAGGCATTGGTGGTCTTGGAGGTGTGTTTGGGGTCGTTATCATGCTGGAGTACTGCATACTGATCATGCTCTGCTTCAGTATGTCACAGTACATGTTGGCATTTATGGTTCCCTCAATGAACTGTAGCTCCTCAGTGTAGCTCCTGTAGCTCCCACACTCCCACCACCATGCTTGACTGTAGGCAAGACAAACTTGTCTTTGTACTCCTCACCTGGTTGCCGCCACACACGCTCGACACCATCTGAACCAAATAAGATTATTTTGGTCTCATCAGACCACAGGACATGGTTCCAGTAATCCATGTCCTTAGTCTGCTTGTCTTCAGCAAACTGTTTGTGGGCTTTCTTGTGCATCATCTTTAGAAGAGGCTTCCTTCTGGGAACACAGCCATGCAGACCAATTTGATGCAGTGTGCGGCGTATGATCTGAGCACTGACAGGCTGACCCCCCACCCCTTCAACCTCTGCAGCAATGCTGGCAGCACTCATACGTCTATTTCCCAAACACAACCTCTGGAGATGACACTGAGCACATGCACTCAACTTCTTTTGGTGGACCATAGCGAGTTCTGAGTGGAACCTGTCCTGTTAATCCGCTGTATGGTCTTGGCCACCGTGCTGCAGCTCAGTGTCCGAGTCTTGGCAATCTTCTTATAGCCTAGGCCATCTTTACGTAGAGCAACAATTCTTTTATTTTCAGATCCTCAGAGAGTTCATTGCCATGAGGTGCCATGTTGGCACTGTTATACAAGCTGTACACTCACTACTTTACATTGTAGCACAGTGTCATTTCTTCAGTGTTGTCACATGAAAAGATATCATCAATATTTACACACGTGAGGGGTGTACTTACTTTTGTGAAAGACTGTATTAAGCATTACACAGATTTTCTTTCAGAGCAACCCTAGAAGTTAAGAAAAGCTTATTAAAATGAAGACGCAGAAGCACGGAGGTGGTTGAGGTCTGGATAGAAGCATCAAGCTCTTACCACAAGCTCACACCCTACTGCTTTCTGCCAAAAAGCCCAGAATTTCACGACCAGCTCAGATGGTCACGTCATTGAGCACACAATCACACTTACTCACTCTCTACCACGTCTGGGCATGCTGTACGCTCCAAGCTTGGATCCAGACCACAGGCGGCCATGCCACAGCTACAGCTTCAAGCTCAGTCTGTGAAATTTCCCGCTAAATCATCCTGATGGAGACGTGGTGGAAATCAAGTCTGAGAAAGAGCGTACCTGCTTCCAACAGGCTCTGACACAGAAACGAAGGCAGGTCAGAATGCAAACCTTAAAAACAAACAAATTACAAACGAGGGTAGAAAATTCGACAGGCATGAAAAATGTGCGCATACATGAGCGCAAAAGTAATTATATGTACATTTATTAGACGCTTTTATCCAAAGTGACTTACAAATGAGAGCACATTCACACACCAATGGTAGCAGAGCTGCCATGCAAGGTGCTAGCTTGCCATCGGGGGCAACTTAGGGTTCAGTGTCTTGCCCAAGGACACTTCGGCATGGGATCACCCGGGCCGGGATTCGAGCCACCAACCCTACGATTAGTGGATTAGTGGACAACCCGCTCTACTGACTGAGCCACAGCCGCCCCATAAATGCTTCATATATCTCGAAACATACTTGATGACGTGAAATAGCCGTAGCGCAAGAATTGTTTCTCGTTCAAAAGTTTCGACAGAATTTCACTGTGTGTTTAAAATCCTAGTAATTATAAAGACACGCTGGGAAGTGTTCGAAATTTGCAAAGATGAGTCAGTAGACTTCACACGTTCGGGTCCACTCCTATGAGTTCATTTGTGCTCACAGTATCTTCAGATCACCAGAAGAAGTATTCCTTCAGACAGTCCATACCAGCTCATCTGTTAAAAGCCAGAGTTTGCAACGTGGACTTGACGATAAGATCCAAGGATCCCTGGCTGTATTGCTTTTTTATTTCATTTTCTTTTCAATCCCATGATGATGCTGGTGGAGGTTACTATCAACTAGGTTGTTATGTTTATAATTTATTGAGCGCATGTCCAATGGACAGTCACAGGAAATGAAATGTTTTCATTAAAAACTCAATAATAAAAAGCTGTAATGGCTCGAGCAAGTCATATGACGGTAGATATTCGCTCTATTGTTTTTACAAATACCTTTGTGCTGTGATCATAAGGAGGTCCTTTCAAATTCTTTTACTCCAGAAGATGCGGTAAAACATTACAACGGAAACAGACGACAAGCAGTTCTGCTTGAGTCCCTCACAGTCCAAACCACTGTCAAAACATCTACAACAAAGCATCATGATATGATGGTCCAGTGACTCTAACAGTTCCATTTGTGGTGTGGAGCGTAAAAGGAACCAAAATGACTTTTAACAACAGTGACTCTCGACAAAAATGTTTGATTTGTTCTTTTTAAAAAGAATTCTTTATACTTAGCATCAATACATACATGGGCGTAACCACGCACTCTTTGGGGGGTCGTGACCCCCCAATGTTGAGGAAATACCAATCTTTCCCCCCCAATATACAGGAGAAAATATTTTCTATATGTTCCGTATTAAATTTCCCTGCCAACGGATCTG
>JAFFST010017755.1:29600-47650 GCA_022414735.1 Noturus placidus | reverse complement strand
TATATATATATATATATATATATATATATATATATATATATATATATATATGTTTATTTATTTATTTATTTATTTATTTTAAACCCTGGCAGTAGGTCCAAAAGCATGGTGTGTTCTGCATGATGTCTTTAAAGAGAATTAGAAGTCTACTCCCAAGTCTCATGAACATGTGATCATCAGCACTGTGCAGAACTTTACCTTCCTACAGCCTCCTTCACCAGCGGGTTGTGGGTTCTGATCCGGTTCAGCTGGTGCCGGTTCAATGCTCCCATAGGGTTGAAGTTAATCATATAAAGGTGGGAAAGAGAAAGTTGGAGATGTTTTTTTGTTTGTTTTTAAATAATAAATAAAAGAAATAAAGTTGCGTTGTCGCATTCCCTGCGTTTCAGCCACAGCTCATTTCGGTGGAGGCAAACTTCACAGAGTCTTGTTGAGGTCTTGTGAAGAGAATGAGTTCGGCCCCTCCACCAAAGCGGCCATAGTAAGACCCGCCCACCTCCTACAGCTCTGCAGCGCGAGTGAGTGCTTTTCCAGGCCACGCCCACGCGGGATTCCGCTGACTTCTGATTGGCTGTCAGCTCCGTCGCTCTAACATGAAAGAATTTTTTTTAAAATGATAAAAGGCTTTTTATTTATGTGCGCGTTTTGCTTAAGATGCCAATCAGCAGCGGTGTTTGTTTGTTTGTTTGTTTGTTTGACAGAGATTACAATATTAGGATACAATATACCATAACAAGATTTTTTTTAAATTATTAAATTAAAACAATAAACAGGCTAAAGATCATCTGGGATTTAGCAAAGCAATAGATTTAGTTGTTTTGCAGAAAGTGTAAACTCCTTAACACACCTGTGTATGAATAAAAGTTTGACATCTGTAAGTAAAATATCTCGGCTGGGAAAAAAAACAAAACAATGGAAATACTGATAGAAATTCTAATGGTTTCCACTACAAATACCATTAAAAACCATTACTTCTGTAAATAAAATATTCCTGCTGAAAAAAAAAACAAAAAAAGGAATACATGACAGAAATTCTAATGGTTTCCACTACAAATACCATTAAAACCATTACTTGACTTCTGTAAATAAAATATTCCTGCTGAAACAAAACCCAGTGGAATTCGTCACAGAAATTCTAATGGTTTCCACTACAGATACCATTAAAACCATTACTTGACTTCTGTAAATAAAATATTCCTGCTGAAACAAAACCCAATGGAATTCGTCACAGAAATTCTAATGGTTTCCACTACAAATACCATTAAAACCATTACTTCTGTAAATAAAATATCCCTGCTGAAACAAAACCCAATGGAATTCGTCACAGAAATTCTAATGGTTTCCACTACAGATACCATTAAAACCATTACTTGACTTCTGTAAATAAAATATTCCTGCTGAAACAAAACCAAATGGAATACGTCACAGAAATTTTAATGGTTTCCACTACAAATACCATTAAAACCATTACTTCTGTAAATAAAATATTCCTGCTGAAACAAAACCAAATGGAATACGTCACAGAAATTCTAATGGTTTCCACTACAAATACCATTAAAACCATTACTTGACTTCTGTAAATAAAATATTCCTGCTGAAACAAAACCCAGTGGAATACATCACAGAAATTCTAATGGTTTCCACTACAAATACCATTAAAACCATTACTTCTGTAAATAAAATATTCCTGCTGAAAAAAAAACAAAAAAAAAATGGAATTCATGACAGAAATTCTAATGGTTTCCACTACAAACACCATTAAAACCATTACTTGACTTTTTTATATAAAATATTCCTGCTGAAACAAAACCCAATGGAATTCGTCACAGAAATTCTAATGGTTTCCACTACAAATACCATTAAAAACCATTACTGGACTTCTGTAAATAAAATATTCCTGCTGAAAAAACTATTCTATGCAGATATGATGGATCGGATATGGGTGAAAACACCTCGGATATTAGATCCTGTAAAAACGGCAGAGATTGGAACTGGATTAGATTTCCGACGCTTTGCCTTTTGATTTTGATAGAATATTTACACTTTATTATATTTCAAATGTAAGTCATGTTTGTGTGAAAGAATTTAACCGTGCTCCATTAAAAAACAACAGCAATGTTTTAAAACTTCGTAGTTTTTAAAGAAAACAATATCAGATATAACAATATAAATACAGTGCCCTCCACTAATATTGGCACCCTTAGTAAATATGAACAAATAAGGCTGTGATTGGTTTTATTATTGAACCTTTTGACCTTTTGTTTAAAAAAAATCACAAAAATACTCTGCTCTTATGGATATTGACCAAGTCCAATCACATACATACACCCTTGGGCTAAAGATCATAAAGATAAATATAATTTAATTTAAAAAATACCCATGAGTCTGTAATTTCCAAAAGCTCCATCCCAGAAACTCTATTTTCTTAATAATAATAATAATAAAAACAGGATTTTAAAGCCACATTTACCAGAATACACCAGTGCTGTACATTCCTCATACTCTTGGTGTTGTTGAAATGCTAATGCTGTTGGTTTTCTGTGTTTGTGGTTTGGGATTTTTGTATACAGTAAGTATATCTATACATTCAAATGAAATTTAAACCAAATCTGAAGACACTCGAGTTTGTTTATGGATGAGAGTAGAGGCTTTTATCTTGCAACCCTTCCAAACACCTTGTGGTGACGTAGGAGACTTCAGATTGTAGCTCTGGAGACGTTCTGACCCCAAGACATGACTAACTTCTGCAGATCTCCAGCTGTGATCCTTGGAGATGTTTGATCCACTCGACCCGTCCTCTTCACAGTGTGTTGAGACGATATAGACACACGTCCAATTCCAGGTCGATTCAGAACATTTCCAGTCGACTGGAACTTCTTAATTATTGCCCTTATGGTGGAAATGGGCGTGTTCAATGCTTGTGTTATTTTCTTATAGCCACGCCCCATTTCGTGAAACTCAACAACCTTTTGCCGCACATCACGGCGATATTCCTCGCTCTTAAACATTGTTATGAATGACTAAGGGAATTTGGCCTGTATGTTACCTCATATTTATACCAGTGTGAACCAGGAAGTCATGGTTGAACAATTTCCTGTTCTTTGTCACCCAGGTGTACTAAAAAAAATGTCAAAAAATAAAAAAAAATCAATCACAGAGCACCAAGTACCCACACACACACATTTACACACTTATTCACACTTAGGGGCAATTTAGTGTCCACCTGCATGTTTTTAGGGGATGAGTGAGAGGGAACTGGAGAAGCCAGAGAGACTCCACATAGACACAGCGAGAACATGTACAGAAACTGTCTTCACACAGACAGTAACCCGAGCTCAGGGTTCAACAGGAGACCCTAGTGCTGTGAAAATGCCAACCAAATAGAAACATACTTTATTTACTGCATAATAACATATAACACAATTATGCTACTTTTTTTTTTTACTTTCTAAACATTTTCCGTTTAGGTATTGGTCAGGGTTTTCTTTTGCAGATTTGGCAACCCTGCTGTTGATCAACACAATGTTACGGCACTCTTGCGCCCCCGTGTGTTCAAACACCAAATACAAAACCTAAAAAAAAAAAATATTCTAAAAAATATTCTTCCTTGCTGAGACCCCTCCCCCAAAGCAATAGGCCCCCATCATAGAATTTGTAATGGTTTTAATGTTTATAATGGGAATTGTATTGGCGTTAATGGAAACTGTAATGATCCCCATGGATCTTTAATGGAAATTTGTCACCTTCTATAGGTGGCATGTTCTGTATACCTATGTCCTTAATACATCCTACTACGTAATGAAAACCATTTGGAAATGGCTTTAATGGTTAACAGCTAATGGTTTGTAATGGAAACCATTAGAATTTCTGTGATGGATCTATTGGTTTTTTTTTCCCCAGCAGGGTTCATTTACATGGAAACCTTCACTGCACTCCACTGACTTCTTGCTCCCTCATGGTCCTATCGTCTTTCTTTGAGACAATATGTTTTTAATCCAAGGCCAAGATTTGTGTTAAAAGCCCAAAGCAAATGTCCCCAGTGTCGTAAAATACCTAAACATGCCTACATTAGCACTGTGACCCAATCAAAACTCCAAACATCTTAACATTTCTTGACACAACTCCTAAATTGGTGCTTATTCAGCACCACGGGCGAGGCTTTTGTACTACCGACCCAGGTGTTCTCTCAAACAAGCCGAAAGCATTTGATTCAGAAACGCAGGTATGAATGTTGGTTCGTCTACACGTTTTTATAAAGTCAGCGATCAAGTAAAGAAGGGATTAGTCAGAGAAGCAACCAAGAGGTCAAAGGTAACTCTGAAGGAGCTGGAGAGATTTTAGCATTGACACAAAGCACAACATTTCAGTCGGAACTCAACATCCCTCATTACCAGAAAGCACCGCTCCGTAGTATCATGCTGATCTTAGCATCTCGCGGCTTTTTAGTTGCTTCACTGCCTAATTCTCGCTTTACTCAGTCACTATTTTTGGTGGATTGTCTCCTCTAGGCAAGCACAGAACACTCAAACATACATAAAAAGAGGAAATCCAAGAACATTTTCCAAATTTTTTTATTTGCATTCCATCAAAAGACTGCAAATGTCTTCAGAGCAGGCCGTTTATTTTACAGGCCCTAGGGATGAAGTGCAACATAAAGTGTCTATAGTTTCACATACAGTCTTAACATCGGTTAACGGGCGTCAAATAAAAACCTCCATGGTTACAGCGCACACCACATTTTCGTCTTTATCTGCTGAATACAGTTACTGGTTATATAAAGATGACACGATCACTTCAGTAGGTGAGACATACGACCGGAACCTAAGTGTCGGATAATACACGGAAGCATGAGCATCACGCTTTCCTTAACGTTAAACCGATCGGAAGGGTACAGTGTGCTAACTGCGTGCGTACGTACGTAGCTGGGGCCTTACGTTAGCAATGGAGTAAACAGGAACATGAACACAAAACTAAAACAGAGTACAGTAATGTTTACTGTTTGTTGAGTAGAGACAGGTGATGTACACGTGTATCTGTACGCTGATCGCAACAAATGAGTATGTAGCGAGAGCCTCTTCAGGGTAGAGGGTCACAGCCCTGGCGAATGAGCTGCCAGATGTTTAAACGTTGCTGAGGGCATCTACACCAGGCAGGACTTTTCCTGTGGATGATAAAAGGCTAAAACGTTAGTATCGAGTTTAACAAAGCTGCGTAGTGGTTAATAATTCATCTAACGCTTGTATGAATATTCTGTGAAATTCCAGTGTAGGAGACATGAGAACAAGTCACCATCTATACAACTAAAAGACGACGCTAATGATCAGATTAAAAAAAAAAAAAAAAAAAGTTCCTTCACGTTAAACATTTTCACAACTACAGTCCAACATTGACGGATTATTCAAACCAGGAAGTGAAGTAATACTCACCCTCCAGAAGTTCCAGACTCGCTCCACCTCCTGTACTCACATGGCTCACTTTGTCCTCCGTGTCCCACTTGGCGCAGCAGGTCGCCGTGTCTCCGCCACCTGAGAACATCACGAGGGACGCGTTCGTTAAGGTCAAACAGCAGCATGAAGGAAAACGTGAGCGTGTGAGGGTAGAAGTTAAAGCAGACTGCTCACTGGATGGTCAATAGTGCAGAATATACAAACACAGTAACCTGAAAGAATCTGGTGCCACCTAGTGTTTGAAAGGATTAGGAATGTCACTTAAAATGAATAAAGCATGAACTCTAGTTTAAATTAATACATGGTATAAACCAGGGATGCATCCATACCGGGTTTCAGACCGAGTACACGCTTAGACCAGTTCATTTTTTTGATTCTCGCAGTCAATACCAATAAACAGCGACACCGAAATGAACAACTTACCCAGTCTTGCGCGGTGGAACATTCCATTTAGCTCAGTTTAGGTTAAGATGCTGCAGCGTGCAGTTAGCAACAAACCCCTCCTGAGAACTCATCCTGAGTTCTATGTTTAAGATGCTACGGCGTTTAAACAGTATCTTTAATAGAGCGCATGAGGGCGGCCCACGTCACTTTTTAAACGACCATTATTATCTGTTAAATACAGACACGATCTATACCCAGTACCGGTATTGATCCTAACGCAATTAGATTTAGATTTATTCATTTAGCAGACGCTTTTATCCAAACCGACTTACAAATGAGACACACTCACACACCAATGGTAGCAGAGCTGCATGGAAGGTGCTAGCTTGCCATCGGGGGCAACTTAGGGTTCAGTGTCTTGCCCAAGGACACTTCGGCATGGGATCACCCGGGCCGGGATTCCAACCACCAACCCTACGATTAGTGGACAACCCGCTCTACCGACTGAGCCACAGCCGCTAAATGCTAAAGATAATAATATATGAAGTAATTAACTACGACTTACCAATGATGGTGACGCAACCACTTTTGGTCACCTCTACGACTTTGTCCATGAGGTTCTTGGTTCCCTTGGCGAAGTTATCCCACTCAAATACGCCGACGGGTCCGTTCCATACGATCTGCTTAGCTCTGCTTACGGCCTCGGCAAAAAGCTTGGAGCTCTCGGGTCCACAGTCCAGACCCTGGAAAGGACGAAGAATTATTTTTGTTCCATTTTAACACTTCAAATAAATAAATAAATAAATAAATAAATAAATAAATAAATAAATCACTATCCGTTCAAGCCATAAACGACTTTCGCAAATTTACTCTACTGTAGATAACTAACCATCCATCCTGCTGGAATGCCTTCAGACACTGCAGCTGTTCCTGTCGTGGCCTTCTCATCAAACTTCTCTGCAGTGACAAAGTCGACAGGAAGGGTGATCTTGACGCCGTTCTTCTCGGCTTTGGCCATCAGGTCCTTGACGATTTTGGATCCTTCCTCATCGAACAGGGAAGTGCCAATCTGTCGCAATACAGGAGAAAGAATATTTGTAGAGAAAATTACAACAGTACCAGTTTTAACGAAAAAAAAAAAAAAAAAAAAAAAAAAAAAAAGGAAGGAAATGTAAAGCAAGATACTTGTACACAGAGGAACAAACGTTCTAACAGGAAAAAAAAAAAAACCCCAAACAAACCAGAATCTAACCACAAAAACTCTAGCACGTGCACAAATAAGAACTCAACACTTGAAATCTACCATCGTGTCTCTCACTGAGACCGTGACTCAATTACAGAATAAATGTGAGGATTTGGAGACGAGGTCGCGGCACAATAACGTTCGAATAATGGCAGTTCTAGAAGGTTCTGATATATGTTCATCTGCTGCTGTAGCGGCCTTGTTAAAAGAGGCGTTTGGTCTGGAGAAGAAGCCGGTTTTGGACCGATCCTACCGGACCCTTCAGCCGAATCCCAACCCTGATGAACGACCACGAGCTATTGTGTGCAGATTCCACCATCACAGTGAATGTGTGGATATTTTACGGCGTGCGAGAGCGCTCCAGCGGATTAAAGTGTGGAATTTGATCATCTCTGTTTTCCCTGATTACACACCTAAGATGGCTCGGGCTCGAGCTGCATTTAATGAGGTTTGGCGTCAGCTTCGTGATGTTGAGGGCGCTCGGTATGGAATACTTCACCCAGCTCGGCTTCGCATTACACATTACGGTGTCCAGAAGGACTTTATTTCAGCGGAGGAAGCAGGAGAATATGTGAAACTCTTGATATCAGGATGAAGTGTACACCTGCACAGCGGCGTGTTTTTTTTTTTTTTTTTAAAGGACATTATATCTGTTATTGTGCGCATTATCTGTCATCTGACTGTTTATCAGATTTGAAGTCAGTAGGGGATTTCTCTCTTACTGAAATCTTTAGTTTTGGTAAGGGTTAGTTAGTTCAGCGTCCTTTCCGAGAGGTTGTCTCAGTGTGGACAACTTTTGGTTATAGAGGGATACACTGCTGTCTCCTTTGGGTTATTGAGATTTTGGGTGTTTTTATGTTTGAGGGGGAAGGGACATCACTCCGGTTTTAATTGGATATTTATATCCCTATGGTTTACTTTATTAGAAGTGTATATTTACTTTATTAGAAGTGTCTATTAGATGGTTTACTTTATTTAGTAGTGATATTGATCCCAGCACGGCGAGGACAGGCACGCCTTTTAAGATTTATTAGTTGGAACGTCAGAGGTCTGGGTAATCCTGTTAAGAGATCTAAGGTTTTTATATATTTGAAACTTTTAAAAACTCTGATATAGTATTTTTACAGGAGACTCGCCGTTGTATTAAAGATCATAGGTTATATTGCCCTTGAGTCTTATGCCTGTTTGGTTTTATAATATTTATACAACCAGCAATAGTTAGTGTAGCCATCATGTGCCGAGGTGAGGGGTGGGAGGTGGGGGGGTTATGAAAATGAATCTTGTGTAAATAAACCACATGCAAAATTACATATAATGAATCATATAAACCTTGCTGGGGGGGGGCAGTTACTGGGGTTAAAAGTTTGATTCTGTATGGATTTATGAAAATGAATCATGTAATAAAAATCACATGTACATGAATTATACGTAAATTAATCAAATGTACACTTTCCTGGGTGGGGTGGGAGGGGCTGTTATCGGGGTAAAAAATGCTGATTCTGTATTAATATATTTTGTTGTACTCTGAAAAGCGTATGAGAAGCAATAAAAATTGTTATAAAAACAAAACAAACAAACAAAAAAAAAAAAACACAACTCTTATTTTCTTTTACCGAGCACAGACCACAGCTCCACCATCTTGGTTTCAACTCTTTCACAAAAGTTTGTGAATTCACAGGACAAAGTTCACCAAGACAAGGTTGCTGTGAAGCCAAAGTACCCTCTACTGTACTAGAAGCAAATGAGTCTCTTTCCTTCTTCAATAAAGTAACATTTATTTTTTGCTGGCCAAATTTTATTTGGTTTCTCTCTCCTGGCGGAAAAGCGTAGTTTTCAGGTGCGTCTCGTATCGCCGTAACAAACGGTAAGCGCTAAATCTAAACCATAGGCGTCTCTGCATATAGAGCATGTCTGAAACCCGCTTTACATTAAACTCCCTCACCTCCATGTTCTTCAGGACCCTGAGGAAGGTGAAAGCCATGCCGCCCCCAATGATCATCTCGTCCACCTGGTCCAGCATGTTGTTGATCAGCTGAATCTTATCTTTGACTTTGGCCCTGTGATGACGACAGCAAGCGCATACGTTCATGTCGCCAATATAATCAGCTTATTATCTCGATTAAAATCTGGTCCGTGTGTGTGTGTGTGTGTGTGTGTGTGTGTGAGAGAGAGAGAATGACAAACAGCCAGAGGAGTTCTGCAGTGCCTAAAGATATCCATGTACATTGTTTGAACGGCTTATCAAGGGGCCATTCCTTTCAGAGAGGTCAGTAACTGGTAAGGGGCCAGTGAGAGACTGCGGATTGATAATAGCCAATGAACCAGAAGGGGCGTTAAAGCGCAAAGCAAAAAAAAAAAAAACAAACAGTTGGGGAGAATAACCTCGCTGTGCACCTACTAGTGAGATTTTCAGTGAGCCGAGCTCCAACAAATCGCCTTAATGTCGGAAAACTTCTCGTTTCTCAGAAACACACTTTTGATTCACTACATTCTATCTGGAAAGGATTACTGCGCAATTAACAAATACGACAGTCACACATGCTGCTATAATACTTAACACAAGATAAGCTGAATCTATTCCTGGACCGTCACTCACTCTTTCAGAATCAGCACACTGCTAGAACAACCAAGAACTAGTCTATCAGGATCACTACAGACTAGCACAGCATACGCTCTTCTCATTGGCCGGTCTCAGTGCAGCTAATTTAATACGTGCACACAAAAAAAAAAAACCCTAAAAGAATCTGAAAGGGTTAATAAACCTCATCTAATTATTCCCTCCTTCCACTGCTCATTTCTGACATGACGTTAAAGTTTGTGTATGCCTTCAGCCCTCACCCCCCGAGGATGGCCAGGAATGGTCTCTGTGGCTTCTCCAAGGCCATGGCAAAGTAGTCCAGTTCCTTCTTCATCAAGAAGCCTGCGGCTTTCTGAGGCAGATCTACTCCAACCATAGAGCTGTAAAATAGGATCACAGATAGGAATTTGTCGTCAGAAAAGGTTCTAGAACACTCGTGGGACACGATACAGGGCTGTAAGGGATGTGACGAGGTGTACCTGTGGGCTCTGTGTGCCGTTCCGAAGGCATCGTTAACGTAGACGTCTCCCAGCTTGGACAGGGAGGCCCTGAAAGCACTGATCTCTGCCTGGGATGCTTTGGTCTAGAGAGTGAGAGAGAGGGTGAGTGAGCGAGAGAAAGAAGGAACCTTTAGGAGACTGTATTGTCTACACACACGGATCAATTCAAGCTTCATACTAAAATGTAATGCTGATATTGCATCTTAACTCAAACTGTTCCAGGTAGAAAACCATGGTGTATTACTGATTTGGATGCACATTTTGGAGATCAGTTGCCAGTAGGGGCGTGGCATTCAGAAAACGCTGGCACAGGGAGTCCCAATTCTTATCAACATGAAATTCTGAAGCGAAATACAATAATCTCATCAACAATACTGAAAACATTCCTGCGACGTCGACTCCAACAAACCCAGTCTTCTTATCACTCAAAGATGCAATCACGCGCTTATAATCCATTTTCACAGACATCCTCAAATAACCCCAGACTCTGAGAAGGTCATTTAATCCAGATTTCTATTCTGTCTCATTCAGGAGAGCTCAAAGTTCATGACTTATGAACTTATGAGAAAGGTCACTAAAGTGCATATGAAATGCTTGGCCCCATTCTACTGAATGGTCTAAAGTCCATGATGGTTACTCTCTACCATGTTCCACTTCGACTGTACCATCGAGTAAACCACAGAAAGGTCAGGAGGGCGTCTGCATTTCGTCCCCCTTCCCTCACCCATCTCTCCTTCCCTACAGCGCATTCCAGTCAGGGCTCCATGGACCAGAAAAGCAACACCGGTGGCCTTTCCCCAAATGCCAAAAGGCCAAGCGTAAACTGGAGCAATCTGCCTGTGGATCCGTCTCTGCTCTTTGAGGGAATGGTGGGAAGATGCTGATGAAGGTGTTGAAGTTTAGCTTATGTTAGCAAGTTTTTCATTTTTTGATGAGTCACATCCTCATACTCGGCATATTCTTCCAACAAAGACCGGGTCTACTCGCGACAGCTCTGAAAAATCTCAACGAAACGGCTTCTAAGCTGCGGTTCGTTCATTTCCTTCTGAAACAGAAAGCGACGTCGTGCTGAACTGCTTGACCGACCGACACCAGCCGATAGCGCTCGAGACACGCAACACTCCTGGCCAATCCAAACAAACCGGACAGTAGCGATATATGGAGAACAGCAACAGGACTGCTGATGGAGAAGCCCAGACCGTGTATAAAGACGTAACCTTGTTCATAACACCGAGTCAATTTTTGAGTTCGGAGACACTCGCCTTGTTTCCTGCGGCATCTTTGCCCTTGCCCTCTTCAGCCACGTGAAAGCGCAGGTTCTCCAGAAGAATGACGGAACCTGCAGGAGGATCTGCGCAGGCGCTCTCCACGTCTGCACCGACGCAGTCTTTCAGGAACGCAACATCTCTGTAACCACAACCGAAAATCACCACGTTCAACCAATCTCTGCTCATATATTCCCCTTCACTACTCACTAGCAACGTTAGTGTCGTATATTTAAAGTTACTCTAATCTCCACGATGGATATCCGAGATCAGTCGAAACGCCTTACTTTCCCAACAGGGTCTTGAGTTCCGCAGCCACAGGCTCTAGAGAGTACTTGTCAGGCATGGGGACGCCATCGGGCCGACCCAAGTGGCTCATCAGCACCACTGATTTGGCGCCGTTGTTTAAACAGTGCTGGATGGATGGAAGTGCGGCCTTGATCCTGTCAGGAAGATTACAACGTCATGCTCTCGATTAACATTTATTCCATACCGATTAAGGAAACGTCAAGAAATAAAAACAAGAACAAATGGTTATAAAAAAAGAAGGTCATGCAGAATTTTTTATTATTTTACCTCTGGTTGTTTGTGATGGCCTTGTCCTTCATGGGCACGTTGAAATCAACCCTGTGTGAGAGAAATCCCATTATTTCTTTAAAATCAAGGGTCTTCTTGCACGTTACCTGGACTGGGTTCGAGGTACCTGAAATGAGGAAGTGAATGAATTCTTGTATTGCAATCGTGGTGAACGTAACATTCCATCCTTTCCTATTCATCAAGTGCTGGTGGTTATCTATGTTACCTCGGTAACCCTGTCCACGAAGTAACAAATGTCCCCAAAATCTTTTTTAGTGCGGGATCCCTCCCCCCTCTCCAATTCAAGCTCAAAGCTCTACCTATTAGTAATTTTCCTTGTTGACTAATATCTGAATTTCAAAATGGATCCACATTCGTACACGCAACGCAGCACTCACTACAACGTGAAAAGGTTTTGAACTGACTCGCTGCAGTTACCAGGGTTACAACATCAGGAAGGATGTGATTCAGATTTTCTCCCATGCTGCATTAACCAACACGGTACAGAACCGCAGTGATGTGACGTGCCGAGCCGAACGTTTCTCTGCCCGTTATACGCATCAGAACGGGTTCCTACAAACCCACACGTGCATACACATCACGGCAAGACCTCACATACCTACATTACATTCATTCATTTAGCAGACACTTTTATCCAAAGCGACTTACTAATGAGACACACTCACACACCAATGGTAGCAGAGCTGCATGCAAGGTGCTAGCTTGCCATCGGGGGCAACTTAGGGTTCAGTGTCTTGCCCAAGGACACTTCGGCATGGGATCACCCGGGCCGGGATTCCAACCACCAACCCTACGATTAGTGGATTAGTGGACGACCCGCTCTACCGACTGAGCCACAGCCTCCCCCACACACACTTTAACCCTCCATCCTGTCGATGTTCCTGTCCTCAATCACTTGTTCCTCGTGCACTTTTTTGATGATGGCGCTGGAAAGATTATGACCCATATGATGTTCCTTTCCGCATGAAGATCACACCATAGTATCATCATCATCATCATTAGATTAAGTGGAAATGTCCTTGTTTGTTTGTTATTGCCAAAACTTCGAGTGAACTTTGTTTTCCCCTCTCTCTCTACTCCACGTCATCATCAATCTAATGTGTGTGGAGTTTGCATGTTCTCCCCGTGTGTCGGGGGTTTCCTCCGGGTACTCCGGTTTCCTCCCCCAGTCCAAACACATGCATGGTAGACTGATGGGCGTGTCTAAAGTGTCCGTAGTGTATGAATGTGTGTGTGAGTGTGTATGTGATTGTGCCCTGCGATGGACTGGCACTCTGTCCAGGGTGTAACCCCGCCTTGTGCCCGATGCCTCCTGGGATACACTCCAGGTTCCCCGTGACCCTGAAAAGGAGTAAGCGGTTGAAGATGGATGGATGGATGAATTCAGTATGCATGAGTAATGAGATGTATAGGAGCTATATGTAGGCCTCAAAAGGAATGGGTTCATCCTACTGCCTCATCATGCTTGTCTGTAGGATAAATGTAGTTTTTTTTCTTTTAGAAGATGTGACAGTGACTTGAATTAGTCTTATATTAATGTCCTACTATTGATTATTGCTCATAGCAGATGCAAAGTCAAGCTTAATAACCTCAAGGTTGAATTTTCCACATGCAAAAGTGACAGACATTTAAAGATAGAGATTCTTAAGGGTCCATAATGAATGATTGTTTTAGCATTTTAATAAACCAGGAGCGGTTTAAAATTCAGACCGTGTGTAAGCAGGCCACGTGACATGGCCGCTTCCTGCGCAAGATGTCACCTGAACCGTTCGCACTCATTCGGCTTTATTTTCTTCCTCCACTCGGTGCTTTTCAAAACTCACCTCATGACGATACGCTTTCCCTTGACGTCCACTTTCTCCAGGGTGAGCTTGTTTGACAGAGACATGTTGGAAAGCTACTCGTTTGCTGCAGTCACTCTGCGTGTCGAGCAGCAGCTCCTGAATGAGAGTGACCTTAACTTCCAACGCAGCCAGACCAAGTGGGCGTGAATGGGGAGAATTCAATGCTTATTGGTTGGTCGTAGAGTGACGGGGCGGGGATACGATGACTTTTTAAATTCGGTTATTGGCTGCGCTTGCTGTCTGTCGCGTGACGTCACGCTATCTTTTGAATTTGTCGTTCGATATGTGACAAACAAATCATTTTTTAGGGTATGATAAACAATCATTAAACACGGGAAGAAAACATCACTTCAAATTAAAATATATATATATATATATATATATATATATATTTTTTTTTTTTTAAAAAGCCGTTGTTTTGTGATTTTGCCGTTTGTGTCACATGGCACGTACACAATGGCTTCTGTCTCTATGGGGGAATAACAGTATAGCGACATCTTGTGGACGTTCAGAGATTAAATATTCAGAATGATATAAAAACAAGATCCTGCACAACTGTGAAGGACACACACACACACACACACACACACACACACACACACACACACACACACACACACTCTGTACTGTTTTATTTCTTTCTGGAAGCAGTTATACACAACCATAAAGAGACAACAATATAGTATATGCAACAAAATAGCGTTCATGCTAAATTATATAACACATACACTATATGGCCAAAACCCCTGACTGTCACACATATATGTGGTTCTTCCCTACACTGGTGCCTCAACGAAGGGAACACACAATTGATAAGAATGTCTGCAGCATTACAGCTTCCCTTCACTGAAACTAAAAGGTTTAAACCTGTTCCATGGAGCAACAGTGCTCATGTCCTCAAAACGAGCTCCATGAAGGTTGGAGTGGAAGACCTTGAGTAGCCTGCACAGGGGCTTGAACTCAACCCCATTGAACATGTTTGGAATGAATCGGAATACCGACTACACCCCAGGCATCCTTGCCCACTCTTGTAACATCCCCAGAGCCATTTTCCATTATCTAGTGGAAAGCCTTCACAGAAGAGTGGAGGTTATTATAACTGAAAAGGGGGACTGAATCGCTTATGTATTTGGTGGTCGGGTGTCCACAAACTTTTGCCCATATAGTGTCAGCTTAATAGGTATCTTTAGCTTGCATCTACAATAATCTGACCGGTGCTTTTATCCAAAGCAACTAATATACGATTTGAGCAGATGAAAGAGAACGGTGGGGATTTGAGCTTGGCTGATTTAAACAGAACTCACTGCCATATAGGTGCAGTTACTGACTCACTACTTCCTCATACATAGCTGCTACGTGCCCATGACCATCATAGATATAGATAGATAGATACTTTATTGATCCCCCAGGGGGAAATTCAAGATATGATTTCAATGGTAGACCATTCTGAGCACAGCATTGACACTGAAATGGTAGTAGAATCCCATGAGTGTTTCAAGTCCAGCAGTATTACAGGTGTTCCCCCGTAAATACCTCAAGGCCATTGCTAGGCTTAGAATAGGCAACCAAAAAAAAACAAAACAAAAAACAAAAAAAAAACCACAGAATCCTGTGGTCAGAAACAGACATTGATAAAATGCCACAAGTGAAAAGGTTAATAAAGTGGCCTGTTTTGGCTTATATGTAGGTTGACCTACTAATAAAGCAACCGTAATACAAGCTTCAGAGTCGATAGCATGCTTTACAAAAAAAAAAAAAAAAAAAACAACATTATAATAAATTACCACAAAGCAATGTATTTATATTTAATTTATTACATTTTTACAGACACATCAGAGCAACAGGGATTAGGTGTAAAGCATATCCATTAACAAAATGGAAAAGTTCACAAGGTGTTCAGGATATTCCTAAACGTTGTTTTCCCCATTACTCCTTCCATTCCTTAGGCTGGACCTTGCCAACGGGAGACAGGTTCCATGCAATGCCAGTTGATGTGATCACCTGCAAACATTACACACAGCAAAAGATGCATGGTTATGAAAAGGAACGAAGCACACGTATAAAATGTATAATTTGGACATGTATGGACATGTATGGACACGTACGTAGGACCAGATTGCAGTGCAAAACGTTGCTCCACCAATCAACAGTGGCGTTCCGTACTTCGCATGGAACTCTCGGGATGCTCCTGAAGAAGCATTTCGCACAGCCACCTGGCGGCTGGCTTGTCCTAAGGGGGGAAGAAAACAGCACATTGACCAGTATATTATTTGTTTTCTTTGTCAGGGTTAGAAATGCTAATGTCATGGAGAATGAATCAGGTTTTATTATTTTAATATAAAGGCGATACTTGTATACGAGATGGGCACTGCCCCGAATACTGTTCGGAAACATTTCCTGTAAAATAATTAGGTCTAAATTCTACTAATATAAAACTAATTGGGCGGCTGTGTCTCAGTCGGTAGAGCGGGTTGTCCACTAATCCACTAATCGTAGGGTTGGGGGTTCGAATCCCGGCCCGGGTGATCCCATGCCGAAGTGTCCTTGGGCAAGACACTGAACCCTAAGTTGCCCCCGATGGCAAGCTAGCACCAAATTAAAAAAAAAAAATAGTCAACTGAATAGAACAGTACAACAAATAGTGCATCTATTTACTTTCCCCTGTTGGGTATTTACACACACACACACACAATGCAGCTCTGCTACCATTGGTGTGTGAGTGTGTCTCATTTGTAAGTCTGCTAAATGAATAAATGTAATTGTTTCATTACCACCTGAATGAAAATCAGACATTTTTTGGAATATCCACTAAAATGACCTCAAAGTGTATGGAACACAGTACTCTTACATTACTTGACATTTCTATACTAAAAGTATAAAAAAAATAATAATAAATGTTTTGCCTCAATTCAATCTTGTGATAAACCCAATAATAAAGAAGAAACTGCTACACAAAGTAAAGCACTGAACACCAGAGTTAGACCTCCATTTTGTGCATATGACGCAATGTTGCTGCCGTAAATCGTTGCAAACTGTTGCAAACTGTTGTAAACGACCTAACGTAACGTCGTGTGACAGTAGGACAGCCGGAAGATATTAAATGAAAGACGTAAATCTATAGGAATTTGTAAAAGGATAGAAAACAGAGAATACGTAATTAATCAACTATACATTTCTATATCAAGTGTAATGTTATGTTAGTTTGTTAATGAATTAACTAGATTATATATCTAGCATTGGCGAGTTAAGAAGTGTTGTGCACATTGGCTAAGCTAGCTTATTAGTGACACTGAGTTTCCATCTAGTTTTAATTTCCAGCTCCATAACTTCCCGTGTCTGGTAAATGAAATGATAAGAAAGAAATGTCTTACCACTGAGGTTTAGAGCTGCTTTGGCGAAGCGGTACATGTTTGTCGGCTGAGGTTGTGAGGCTACACGATACCCTTGAACGGTTAAAAAAAAAACCCAAAATGGCGGATCTCGCAAACCGGAAATAGGTCAAACCGCTAGGGGGCTCTGTGGAGATCTCACGCAGGGTTGTCGTGCATAGTAGCAAATAGGAATTTTGTGATTTTCTCCACCTAAAATGAAAAATACTTTATTGAATCATCAAAAAAAAAAAAAAAAATCTTATCAGGATGTGCGCTAATATTTCATAATGGGTTAAACCTAAAACACTGAATATACAATAGGTTTTCTTTGGTAGCCCGAGCGTTCTGAGTTAGCTCGCTAAGTTAACTACAGATAGACCTGTTTTAACTAAAGCTAGCTAAAACACAAGTATTTCTTATAAACTACTAACGTATATATCATTTAAAAGGTGTACTGTAGAAAATTTTTACACTCGTGTCAGGATGGCCGAGTGGTCTAAGGCGCCAGACTCAAGGATTCCTCCCTTCCGTACAAACGGGTATTCTGGTCTCCGAATGGAGGCGTGGGTTCGAATCCCACTTCTGACACATAACTTTTTATTTTTTTTATTTTATTCCACTCACATGCACTCTTGTGACGTTCCGTGTTACAGAAAATACTTTACACATAGAACGAAGGACTTTGTTCATGTTTATACAGGTGCAGGTCACAAAATTAGAATAGCATCAAAAAGTTGATTTATTTCAGTAATTCCATTCAAAAAGTGAAACTAGTATAATGTATACATTCGTTACACACAGACTGATATATTTCAAGTGTT
>JAFFST010017755.1:14712-25357 GCA_022414735.1 Noturus placidus | reverse complement strand
TTTTTTTTTTTTTTTTTTTGTAGAAAGCACGTGAAAGTGCTTTGACTCACGGGTGAACTGCGTCTCCCACTCGCCCAGGCTCTCCTGCTGCGTCACATTGAGGTCCGAAAGATCATCATGCGTCTCTTTCAACGCCTCCTTCTCCAGACAGAACGTAGCCAATCCTCTGGAAGCATCTCTGCCTGCAAAGACTCCGTAAGGGCCATCTGGAAATAACAACCAGAAACTGTTATCACGTCTTTTCTATGATAACGTCTTTGGAGAGGTCATACAGGGTTGGGATCACTCAAAAGTCGTTGACGGTTCACCTAATTGCATAAACTCCTGGGGGGGGAGAGATGGAATGTTTGATTAGACCCTGATCTTTGGTCTGATCATCTCATTACTCATTCACAAGCTTCAAACAGCCCTAACACCTCGTAGTTACAGAGTTCCGACTCAATCAGCTGAAAGACTAGGAATGCAAGTTATTTCACAGTCCAACCCAGTCCTGGATCTTCTGAAAGTGTCAATGACCAAGGAAGGAAACAGGATGGGGTGTGACTCAAGTGAAGCCAAGTCCACTGAGCGTAGAAGTGCAAAATAAAGCATTTGCAAAACTCAAAAGATAGAAGTTCCCAAGCACAAATCACGTGCTACTAAATTATTTATTGCATTCATAAACAAACGAATTACAATCACGTGCACTAAGAAAAACTGTGCCTTCATGCAAAATGTTTTTTATTGATTTATTTTTCTTTAACTACCAGGACCGTAGAAGTTCTTTCCTCTGGTCACATCAAACACTTTGCCATTGATAGCCATGAGGATCCTCGGGTTCTCCACTCCGTCATACTGCTTCAGGTCCTCCAGAGTGAAGTCTCTCTTCTTCAGCTTGGGTAACGGCTCCTCGACTTCCGCCACTTCTGCAGGCTTGTCTCCGCGAAATATTTTGTAAAGCAGAAACAAACAAAGGCAGAGCAGACTCAGGTTCAGGGGCGACGTGAAAATTTCTTCAAGAACACCAGGAGAAGTTTGCTCGCTTTCCTCTTCGGCCATTTTTGTTTCTGACTCTTTCTGCGTGCGTGAGAGCAAAACGGAGCGTCGCGAGCACGAACACCAGTCGACCAATCAGAGAAGCGGTTCCACACCCGACTGTTCCGGATTAGCCAATCCGCTGCCTGGAAGAGCCTCCTTCGTCTTGAATATATTAACATATTTAAAGTTTGTGAACTTGCTTGATTTCGGCCGAACTCATATGTGACAGTTATTTGTATTATTTTTATTTTTATTTTTATGTACAGTGTATGTTGTTAAGGACTAGGCGTTTTGTATTCAATCAAATGGCGACTCGAGTGGTTATAAAAACGAATATTTTCGGATCTAAACTCCGATTGGCTGAGCCAGTAATCACGCTCATGTTTATTAATGAATCAGGTTGTCAATAAATAGAACCGTTATAGCATTGTATAGAATTCCCTGACGTTTCTTCCGGTCCCTTGTGTTGCTAAGCAACCAAACGTTTAACGTAATACATTGTGTGGCGGAAGATTTATGTACAGTAAATATTGTTATTAATAAAAGTAAGTTATAAACGTTATTGAACACTAACTTTTATGATAGCTTTAGACTCCAGTAAGGGCTTTATCCTTAACTAACTGGAGAACACATAGGAATAACACAATAACCCCAGTTCAGGATAGAGACAGGGATCCTGGAGCTGTGAGGCAGCAACGCTACCTGTACGTCCCATAAGCATTGCAGTCATGCCAAGAACACCTTTACTCATGATAAAATCACTGAAATACACTCCTTCTTGTGACTTGTTGCTTTGCTTTACCCCCTCTGTGTATACTGAAAGTGCAATGGTCATGGGACTCACTATGTAAAGTACATTATGTCCAAAGTTTTGCGGACACCTGACCATCACACTCATATCCTTGTTGAACATCCCATTATAGATTTTATCCCCCTTTACTGTTGTAATAAGCTCCACTCTTCTGGTAAGAATTTCCACTAGATTTTGGAGCGTGGCTGTGGGGATTTTTGATCATTCAGCCATAAGAGCATTAGTGAGGTCAGGTACTGATGTCCGGCGAGGAGGTCTGGAGTGCAGTCAGCGTTCCAATTCATTCCAGAGATGTTCAGTGGGGTTGAGGTCATGGCTCTGTGCAGGACACTAGAGTTCTTCTGGTCCAACCTTGACAAACCATGTCTTCATGGAGCTCGCTTTGTGCACAGGGGCGTTGTCATGCTGGAACAGGTTTGGGCCTCTTAGTTCCATTGAAGGGAAGTTACGATGCTACAGCATATAAAGACATCGTATAAAATTGTGCGCTTCACTTGAAAAAATGAAGTATAACATCAGAGGCAGGGGTGAATCATTTTTGGGAAAATGGCAACAGTTTATTACCTACTTCAATGATGTATGCACCCTGGAGATGGCTTGAGGGAAGGTATATGGTAAATACTAATCATCTTCCATCCATCCATCCATCCATCCATCCATCCTCTACCACTTACTCCTTTATCAGGGTCACGGGGAACCTGGAGCCTATCCCATGAAGCATTGGGCACAAGGTGGGGTACACCCTGGACATTGTGCCAGACTAATCATCTTACCTTTCATTATTATTATTATTATTATTATTATTATTATTATTATTATTATTATTATTAGTTTGTTTTTAGTTTTCTGGTTGTTTGATATTGTTGTTTTTTGTTTTCCCCTTTCTTTTGGTTTTGGCTGTGAATATTTTGCTAGGGTGTTATAATTTGTAAAATTCATTTTTCCAATAAAAATTCTATGATAAAAAAACAAAACAAAACAATTGTGTGCTTCAAACTTTGTGGCAACAGGTTGGGGAAGGCCCTATTTTGGATGATTGGATTGATGCATTGATTTAAAGCCAATGATTGAAATATTATATTGTGCAGGGTGTGCCAAAAGCCTCCATATACAGGGGAATTGAACACTTTTTAGCTAAATGTCTTCCAAATTTCTTCATACTTAGTTATCGGGAAGTAGCGATGGACTTTAACAGAAAACATGGTAAGCACATCACACATCACACACATCACACACACACACACACACACAAAACCACACTGTTACCAAACAGTACTTATTCAACTTAAACTCATTCAAAAAGACCGGAAGTGTTGCAGACCAACCGAGAAGAGGACGTCCACGAATAGCCACTGACCATTGTCCCCTATAATTAGATTATAATAGATAACAAATTGATCATTATTTAAAAAAAAGGACAGACTGGTGTGTAGAAAAATGTTTTATGATTTTGTGTAAACTCATGTGTAAACAATAGAATAGGCCTCAACGCTGATACTTTACAATAATCCTTCTCTATGTTATCATCATTTGAGAATGAACACTATCGCATATCGATTGGAGGCGACCAAATTAAAACTTATTTATAAGTTTTTTTATTTATATATTTATATTTTATTTATACTTATTTATATATTATGGGGCGCACGGTGGCTTAGTGGTTAGCACGTCCGCCTCACACCTCCAGGGTCCGGAGTTCGAGTCCCGCCAGGGCCATGTGTGTGTGGAGTTTGCATGTTCTCTCCGTGTGTCGGGGGTTTCCTCCGGGTACTCCGGTTTCCTCCCCCAGTCCAAACACATGCTTGTTAGACTGATTGACGTGTCTAAAGTGTCCGTAGTGTATGAATGTGTGTGTGAGTGTGTATGTGATTGTGCCCTGTGATGGACTGGCACCCTGTCCAGGGTGTACCCCGCCTTGTGCCCGATGCTTCCTGGGATAGACTCCAGGTTACCCGTGACCCTGAAAAGGAGTAAGTGGTTGAAGATGGATGGATGGATGGATGGATGTATATATTATATCCCATCGTTGTAGAGACTGTGGAATCGTCAAATATCGAATTGTTGCCTTATGAACCGAGATCGTATCATATCGTATCGTGTGAAAGTCTGAAGAAAGTTCTACACCCCTTAGCTTGGGCGCATTCTTTTGGTGTAATACCTCTCCGAACCACCGGATGTCGCCATGTAGCTCCTAACACACTTTCTATGTTGATAGCCGAAGAAAAGATCAACTAGGAAAAACAAATCGACTTCGCGTTGGACAGAAAGTCCAGTGACGTGGCTTCGACGCTCGCACAGCTCTCATACATACAACAATTAATAGGTTTGTTTTTCAATTTCTTTGCTATTTAACCCAGTGTTATGTTTGTATAATGATCGGAACAGGTAAACAGATAATTACCTCTCTACACAGGCGCTCCAAAAGCCTTCCTAATCCCTAAATGGTGTAAAAAACAATGGATTCTCTATCATATACAGTGCACTGTATGTCCAATAGAGAGCTGTTTAACATTCAGATATTTTCTACTGTCTTTAGTAACTAGACCATTAATCAGAAGAACATTCCATGCCTGAGTGATTACAGCATCATGTCATGTGGAGTCTGTGCAGCTTTCAGGCAGAAGGCCACAGCTGTTTATTGATCCTATACAGCTGTTCCCAGATGTGAACTTAATGACTTATGGATAATCAGGGCAGATAGATAGATATTGGGCTTGAGAGAAGGGTAGTCCATGTAATTGAAGACTTAACCTTGTAAGGAATAAAAACAATGCTTTAACATTGACTAGAATCAACATAATGATATAACATCCAAATACCTATGTGCTACTGTGATCAGCAATGAAGACATTCAGTGTTCTACAATCCGGAAGACATATGTGTAGTATGCATATCCATGCGTAATAGCATAATATTACTAGTTAAATGACCATGTACATCCAAATCCATAGCGTGTATAGTTTATTAAACATTTCTTTCTATTGGAATTACTCCTCAAAGTCTTCAAATTGTATGCCTTGTCATGCATAAACAAGTATGACGGTAAATATTATATATATATATATATATATATATGTATATATATATATATATGTATATATATATCTATCACAGCTTCAAAACTAAGATATATATATATATAGCGGGCGCACGGTGGCTTAGTTAGGACGTCCGCCTCACACCTCCAGGATTCGAGTCCAGGGCCCTGTGTGGGCGGAGTTTGCATGTTCTCCCCGTGTGTCTGGGGTTTCCTCCGGGTACTCCGGTTTCCTCCCCCAGTCCAAAGACATGCATGGTAGACTGATTGGCGTGTCTAAAGTGTCCGTAGTGTATGAATGGGGGTGTGAGTGTGTATGTGATTGTGCCCTGCGATGGACTGGCACCTTGTGCCCGATGCCTCCTGGGATAGACTCCAGGTTCCCCGTGACCCTGAAAAGGAGTAAGCGGTTGAAGATGGATGGATGGATGGATGGATGGATATATATATATATATATAAAAGGTACTGTCACATATAAACACAAGAGCCACACTATTTTAAAACAGAAATGCGTCAAAGTACTGAATGCAGGTAGTCCATTCACTAGGTAATGCGTGTGTTTCTGAGATTTTTAGCTCTATATCATTTATCTGTCCAGAATAGAAATATGTTATAAGATGTCAGACAACGGACACCCAGCCGCTGATCTACAGGAGAACGTGGAAGCCCACGTCCCCAAAGAGCCACCGCCTGCATCACACAGTGATTCTTCACATGACGCGCAAAGTGACCGCTCAGCTGATGTAGCCCCGACTCGAAAGACGAGGAAGAGACCGGAGAATAAACCACCTCCTGAAGCCCAGGAACATCCAGAGACAGCCAGTGTGGCAGAAAATGCATCGAAGGTAAATCGGGATTTATTCTGCGGAAAGTTTCTATAGTGTGCGTTTAGCACAAACTGCCAATAGTACAGTAATGTTGCATTTACAAAATAAACTGTCCTATGATCCTTTATTTAATGTCTGCATGACAAGGTGTATTTCTTTTATAATAAATAAATATATAGACAGATAAATAAATAAATATTTAACACTAGAAAAAGTGCCTTGTGCCCCATGCTCCCTGGGATAAGCTCCAGGTTCCCTCCGACCCTGTAGGATAAGCGCTATAGAAGATGGATGGATGGATTTTAACTCTGCATTTTCCACTTACATTTACATTGACATTTATTCATTTAGCCGACGCTTTTATCCAAAGCGACTTACAAATGAGACACACTCACACACCAATGGTAGCAGAGCTGCATGCAAGGTGCTAGCTTGCCATCGGGGGCAACTTAGGGTTCAGTGTCTTGCCCAAGGACACTTCGGCATGGGATCACCCGGGCCGGGATTCCATCCACCAACCCTACGATTAGTGGATTAGTGGACAACCCGCTCTACCGACTGAACCACAGCCGCCCATTACTTCCACTTCCAGACAGTTTGCACTGAAATTCATGAAATTTTGAAAAGATATCTCGCAAAAACATATTTTATTACAATATTGATATCATCTTATCGTCCAACTAAAACTTGTTTATTTATTTACCTCTGTTCAGGTTTCTACACAGACAACGGTATCCCAAGGTGGTTGGGGGAGCTGGGGAAGCTGGGGGAAATCTCTTCTTTCTACTGCCACAGCCACTGTTGCCACCGTAGGCAAGTTGCATCATAATTACTGACGGCTGTACTGTTATCATGCAAACTAAGAACAAACACTCACACCTAATCAAATATATTGCTTACAAAACACCGAATTAGCTTATTAATGAACAAGGACGACACGATAGATGGTTTCTTCTCTGATTTAAGGCCAAGGATTGTCTCAGGTCATCGAGAAGGCAGAGACGTCTTTGGGAATTCCCAGTCCTACAGAGCTGTCTGCCCAAATGGAAAAGGAAGAGGAAGCTGATGGTATTGTATCCCGTTAGTGTGTTACGGATTTATTGACATTTTCAGAAAAATTCGACACCTTTTCCCAACTGAAGAAATAAAGGACACGTAAAACTCACGTCTAACGGAACTCTAAAGGCAGTGTCTTATTCATTCGATATAAAACACGACACACCGCATAAAACGACTCGGAAATTAAAGAGTGACAGTATGGACAGTGTCATTTTTTTTATTATACTTTACTTAGTAACTGTTTAAACTGTGACATGACGATGCATCTGAATGTGAATCTGAATCAGTTACCAGCTAGTAGTCAGAACTCGGATATCAGTATATAGTGAGAATAGAACTGGAAATATTGGGATTGGGACGTCCCTGATTATTATCAGAAGTATGTTGGGGTGGGCGATATGACACAAATATCATATCAGGATCCTTAAAAGCATTTCTACGTACACGATATGCATCACGCTCACAAACTGCCGACAAAACAGCAGTGTCCGATTAGTTATATAACGCTGTGGCTGTGTCTCAGTCAGTAGAGCGGGTTGTCCACTAATCCACTAATCGTAGGGTTGGTGGTTGGAATCCCGGCCCGGGTGATCCCATGCCGAAGTGTCCTTGGGCAAGACACTGAACCCTAAGTTGCCCCCGATGGCAAGCTAGCACCTTGCATGCAGCTCTGCTCCCATTGGTGTGTGAGTGTGTCTCATTAGTAAGCCGCTTTGGATAAAAGCGTCTGCTAAATGAATAAATGTCAATGTAAATGTTATATAACGTCCACAAAAATGCATAAATAAATTCAATGGTATTATTTTGTCTTCTGGAGACATGTGGGTTCATATGTAGTTTCTGAAAGGCAGTACTAAATAAACAAAAAAAAAGAATCTTTAAACAAAATAATAATAATTTACACCGATCATCCTGTTCAGAAGTTTACCCCCACCCCTCCCCACCCGCCCCGGCTCTTAATGTATCGTGTTGCCAGGGCAGTACTAACGTAAATTTTTCTAAAAATATTTTATATATTTTTTCATAGTAATCACGCACATTAAAACTCAGTACATCCGCCTCACACCTCCAGGGTCCGGGGTTCGAGTCCCGCCAGGGCCATGTGTGTACGGAGTTTGCATGTTCTCTCCGTGTGTCGAGGGTTTCCTCCGGGTTCTCCGGTTTCCTCCCCCAGTCCAAAAACATGCATGTTAGTCTGATGGGCGTGTCTAAAGTGTCCGTAGTGTATGAATGTGTGTGTGAGTGTGTATGTGATTGTGCCCTGTGATGGACTGGCACTCTGTCCAGGGTGTACCCCGCCTTGTGCCCGATGCCTCCTGGGATAGGCTCCAGGTTCCCCGTGACCCTGATAAAGGAGTAAGCGGTTGAAGATGGATGGATGGATGGATAGCTAGATATTATGCTAAACATCTGAAGTATTATTTTATTAATGAAGATATTGCGTTGATGTAAAGTGTTGGGAATCTTGTCTCACCTCAGCTCCTTCCAGCTCCAGTGAAGGAAACACAGGAGAAGGAGATGATAACATGTTGGGAAGTGCTATGGGAATGCTGTCCTCCAGCAGTATGGGAATGCTGTCCTCTCTATCCAGTGTGGTGCAGAGTACAGTAAGCGTTTATTCATTTCTAAGTGTCCGTACGTACGGAAAGCCTAAAACTGATTTATGTCTTAGCTGATCTTTACCGTACCGTTTTATTTTCCATTTTCTTTCCGCACTTAGTGAAGTATGTCTCTGTCTTTTTGTCTGCCCCTTTCTTTGTCGGCCAGAGTAAAACGGTAATAAGTGGTGGACTGGACGCTTTGGAGTTTATTGGTAAGAAGACGATGGATGTGATCGCAGAAGGAGACCCTGGCTTCAAAAAAACCAAAGGCCTGATGAACAGAACGTCCACCTTGTCACAGGTGTGTTACGGCGCTTATAGAGACTGTCGAGACTCTGTGCAAGAAGGTTTCATAATCGTGACTCCTTGATATTGCGGAAAGGTGACTTCATTGTGACTCCTGCTCCTCTGTCAAGGTTTTAAGGGAGGCGAAGGAACGAGAGGAACAGCAGACCGCTGAGAACGTCACCTCAGAAACGGAGAAGAAGGCTCATTATGGAATGTTGTTTGATGAGTTCCAGGGCTTGTCGCATCTAGAAGCCTTGGAGATCCTGTCCAGAGAGAGTGAAGCGAAGGTAGTGACCAATCATGACAAAAGTTTAGCATTAAAACGGAACCTGTACGTTAATGGGGAAAGCGTCCCGCTCTTTATAAGACCGATAACCAACTTCATCCGTTTTCTTCAAAGGGGTTACGGTTTGCGTTCTTGGAGCATTTCAGATTTCAGATGCTTCTGATGCATCGATCTTAAAAGAAATGAAAAAGTAAATAAAATCGGTTGCATCGGATATTGAAACAACGTTCTAATTAAGAGCCGGGGGGTGTAAACTTTTGAACAGGACGATCGGTGTAAATTGTTATAATTTTGTCTTTGGGTAAACAAAGGATCATCCTGTTCAAAAGTTTAACACCTAAACACAGTGTTCATCCCTTCTCATGGGTTTCCTCTGGGTTCCTCCCACTGTCTGAAAACGTGACAGTAGTCAGTATTGGATTGGCTGCAGGTGTGAATGTGTGTGTGCACGATGCCTGTGATGGATTAGCGACCCATCCAGGGTGTATTCCCGCCTCGTGCCCACTTTTCCCTGGATCGACTCCGGATTCGCAGTGACCCCGCCCACGAGTGAACGAATGAAACCTCAAAACAACTTCTTGCTTATACCAGTCATAAAAATAATACATTACCTATGGTTTAAATATCTCGCCAAGTAATAGCACATAGTTTAATAACAAGCGTGCATTCTCGTTCATTAAGAGATCAATATAAATACCCAATTCAATATTTATATTTCTTTATATTTCTTGTCCGGGGTTTACACCTGGATTTCTGTAAATCTGCGTCCGCCTCACACCTCCAGGGTCCGGGGTTCGAGTCCCGCCAGGGCCATGTGTGGGCGGAGTTTGCATGTTCTCCCCATGTGTCGGGGGTTTCCTCCGGGTACTCCGGTTTCCTCCCCCAGTCCAAACACATGCATGTTAGTCTGATTGGCGTGTCTAAAGTGTCCGTAGTGTATGAATGTGTGTGTGAGTGTGTATGTGATTGTGCCCTGTGATGGACTGGTACCCTGTCCAGGGTGTAACCCGCCTTGTGCCCGACGCTCCCTGGGATAGGCTCCAGGTTCCCGTGACCCTGAAAAGGAGTAAGCGGTTGAAGATGGATGGATGGATGGATGCGTTGAGATCAAGGACGGTTGTAAATGCTTTACATACGAATAAATCAGATTTCTGGTTTAGTGTCTTCTTAAAGGGAAACGCTCTCCAGTGTCAGTCTGTACCTTTTTTATCAGCGTTTGTTGCTTTCTGAAGTGTATTGTTGATGTGTGCAGGTGAAATCAGTGCTGACCACGTTATCGGGCGAGGAGCTGAACGCTCTGAGAGATGATCTGGAGCAAATCAAGGAGACCTTTTCCCTGATGGAGTTCGATGAAGAGGAGGTAGACGACCCAAAAGGTAAACAGATGAATTCACTAACTACAGACAACGAAGCTGGACAATTTGTTCTGTAGTAGGGACGTAACCAGAATGCGTTCTAAACATGTACGGATATAGATAGGATTAGGAGATACAGGGTTTTTCTTTTCTTTTGGAAAGTTTGGAAGAAATCTGTTTGAGACAAGATGCGTACATTAGGAACGCGTGATGTATTTATAGCCTTCATTCATTTATTCTTTCATTCCTTCTTCATAAGGAACGGCCTAGTCTGGGTCACATGGTCGTTTAGGTTACTAGTTGGGTGGCTGTGGCTCAGTCGGTAGAGCGGGTTGTCCACTAATCCACTAATCGTAGGGTTGG
>JAFFST010017752.1:8364-14132 GCA_022414735.1 Noturus placidus | reverse complement strand
ATCTGTGAGTGTGTGAGTGAGTGTGTGAGTGTGTGTGTGTGAGTGTGTGTGTGAGTGTGTGAGTGAGTGTGTGAGTGAGTGTGTGTGTGTGTGTGTGTGAGTGTGTGTGTGTGAGTGTGTGTGTGTGAGTGTGTGTGAGTGAGTGAGTGAGTGAGTGAGTGTGTGTGTGTGAGTGAGTGAGTGAGTGAGTGAGTGGGTGTGTGAGTGAGTGTGTGGGTGTGTGTGAGTGAGTGTGTGAGTGAGTGTGGGTGTGTGAGTGAGTGTGGGGGTGTGTGAGTGAGTGTGTGAGTGAGTGTGGGTGTGTGAGTGAGTGAGTGAGTGAGTGTGTGAGTGAGTGTGTGAGTGAGTGTGGGGGTGTGTGAGTGAGTGTGTGAGTGAGTGTGGGTGTGTGAGTGAGTGTGTGTGTGAGTGTGTGTGTGAGTGTGTGTGTGAGTGTGTGTGTGAGTGTGTGTGTGTGAGTGTGTGTGTGTGTGTGTGTGTGTGTGTGTGTGTGTGAGTGAGTGAGTGAGTGAGTGTGTGTGTGTGAGTGAGTGAGTGAGTGAGTGAGTGAGGGGGTGTGTGAGTGAGTGTGTGAGTGAGTGTGGGTGTGTGAGTGAGTGTGGGGGTGTGTGAGTGAGTGTGGGTGTGTGAGTGAGTGAGTGAGTGATACATATACTCCGATGTATTCGGGAATAGGTGAATTTGTGTCCTTTTCTGTTTAAACTAGTCCAAATACGAGTATGTGTGTTACAGCACATCCGTGTGGGATGGGAGCAGCTCCTCACCACCATCGCTCGCACCATCAACGAAATCGAGAACCAGATTCTGACTCGTGATGCTAAAGGCATCACTCAGGAGCAGCTCAGCGAATTCAGAGCCTCGTTTAACCACTTTGACCGGGTCAGTTACACACACACACACTCTCACTCACACACACACACACATACACACTCTCACACACACACACACACACTCTCTCACACACACACACACACACATTCTCACACACACACACACACACATTCTCACACACACACATTCTCTCTCACACACACACACATACATTCTCTCTCACACACACACACACACACACACACACACACACACATTCTCTCTCGCACACTCACACACACACACATTCTCTCACACACACACACACACACACACATACATTCTCTCTCACACACACACATTCTCTCTCACACACAAACACACATTCTCTCTCACACACACACACACACACACATTCTCTCACACACACACACTCTCTCTCTCACACACACAAAAGAAATAGATCTACTTTAATCTCTTCAGTCAGTTTTCAAATCACTGAGTTATCATGAAATGTGGATATATTATCTTGGGTACTTTTTGTCGTTCTACACGGATTACACAACTCCACAGCCCCTCCTCCACCTCCGCCACAACTCCGCCCCTCCTCCACCGCCATGCTGCAACAACTCCTCCAGTCCTCCTCCACCCCTCCACCACTCCAACTCCAACACAGCATTATTTAGTAATCAACATGACAGTGGGATTAAATACAGACATCAAATCAGGACTCAGAAAAACACATGTAATTAATGATGGTCTGTAAGTGTCTGTCAAGTTCTGTGTGTGTAACTATGGAATTGTGAATAACAGAGACTGCTACTACGGTGTGTGTGTGTGTGTGTGTGTGTGTGTGTGTGAGAGAGAGAGAGAGAGAGCGAGAGAAGTGTTGATGAAATTAAAATGGGGATATTCTAGTTTTGTGTAGGATATGATTAACTCCGCCCCAGACCCAACCCTCTGACTTCCATCACGCTGCAATTAACCAATCAGCATGGTTAATCACAGACATAAGCAGCACATGCATAATTAACACAGATTAAACAAGCACACTTTTTCAAACAATTAAATTACTTTGTCTAAAAATTAGAATTGTTATGTACAGGTAAAGGTGAGCACAGCCATGTGACACAGCTCTTTAACACACCCCATAATACACTCTTCAGTCACAGGCAAGCACAGTGTGTCCACACCAGTCCATCCTAACGTTTGTGCACTTTTTCTTCTCTTTTTGTTTTTCTTTCTGTATGTCTTCCATGCATGGACCAACCACCATCACTTCCACTTCCTGCCCCCCCTCCACACACACACACACACACACACACAATCCCTCCCTAATTAACGCATGCCCCTCCCCTCCCTCCCACCTGCCTGTGCGTTCTGTGTGTGTGTTCACACGTGCACTGCATGGCCTGGCCTGTGACCTTTTGACCCGTGACCACTGACCTCAGGATCACTCAGGCACTCTGGGGGCTGAGGAGTTCAGAGCGTGTCTCATCAGTCTGGGCTTCGATATCGGAAACGACACTCAGGTACACACACCCACACCTGCACACACTCCGGAGTCTTGGGATTAACCTTCCACCTCTTCTTGTTTTTGTATCTTCTTTCTTTCTCTCTCGCCCTCTCTCTTTCTCTCTCTCTCTGTGTGTGTGGAAAATCCTGAAATGATTTCTTCCTGACCTTCTTCCTCCTCTTCCTTCCTCCTCTTCTTTCCTCTTTTTGTCCCTCGCGGGCTCCTGTAGAAGAGAACAGGCTTGATGGATGGAGAGGATTTCCGCACCTGTCTCATCTCCATGGGTTATAATATGGTAACGCAGAGCATCGTGTGTATATATACAGAGAATATATATTTAGTACCATTGCTAATCTATTCGGTTTTAATTAATTCAGTACACAATAGCTTTATTAGCATTTAAAAACCAGGACACAACATCATCACAGCAGCTAATAATGAAACCTCCACAGTGTCCCTTCACTCCAGATGTAGTCAATCCGCTGAAGTGTGTCTCCTTCTTTTGCTCTGCACTGGCGATAACAAGCTGTTGTAGCTAATGAGTAATGTAGTCTTATAACCTCTGGTTTAGTATGGTGCACTAATTTCATTGTACAAGTACAGAAGCTAACGTTACACACTGAACACATGTCCGCGTGTCCAGTCCGTTTGGAGTAAAGCAACACTGTGTGCTTCATATCTGTACATGGATCATATAGAGTGTGTAATATAATGTAATGTTTTTTATATACATGTGTAATGTGTTGTGTAATGTGTTGTGTAGGGTGAGGCTGAGTTTGCCCGCATCATGAGTATTGTGGATCCGAACAGGCTCGGGGTCGTGACCTTTCAGGCTTTCATTGACTTCATGTCCCGAGAAACAGCAGATACGGACACGGCGGATCAGGTCATGGCCTCCTTTAAAGTTCTGGCTGGAGACAAGGTACACAACACAACAGTACACAACACACTACACTGTAGTACACAACACTACACTACACTGTACTACACTACACTGTACTACACTACACTGTACAACACCACACTACACTACACTGTACAACACTACACTACACTGTACTACACTGTACTACACTACACTGTACTACACTACACTGTACTACACTACACTGTACAACACTACACTGTACTACACTACACTACACTGTACAACACTACACTACACTGTACTACACAACACACTACACTGTACAACACCACACTACACTACACTGTACAACACTACACTGTACTACACTACACAACACTACACTGTACAACACTACACTGTACTACACTACACTGTACAACACCACACTACACTACACTGTACAACACTACACTACACTGTACAACACTACACTGTACTACACAACACTACACTGTACTACACTACACTGTACACTACACTGTACTACACTACACTGTACTACACTACACAACACTACACTGTACAACACTAAACTGTACTACACAACACACTACACTGTACTACACTACACTGTACACTACACTGTACTACACTACACTGTACTACACTACACAACACTACACTGTACAACACTACACTGTACTACACAACACACTACACTGTACTACACTGTACTACACCACACTACACTATGCTGTACAACCTTACACTGTACTACACTAGACAACACTACACTGTACTACACAACACTACACTACACTGTACAACACTACACTGTACTCTACACAACACTACACTGTACTACACAACACTACACTGTACTACACTAGACAACACTACACTGTACTACACTACACAACACTACACCGTACTACACTACACTGTACAACACTACACCACACTACACTACACAACACTACACTGTACTACACAACACACTACTCTGCACAACACTACACTGTACTACACTACACAACACTACACCATACTACACTACACTGTACAACACTACACTACACCACACTGTACTACACTACACAACACACTACACTGTACTACACAACACACTACTCTGCACAACACTACACTGTACTACACAACACTACACTGTACTACACTACACAACACTACACTGTACAACACTACACTGTACTACACTACACTGTACTGTACTACACTACACTGTACACTACACTGTACTACACTAGACAACACTACACTGTACTACACTACACTGTACAACACTACACTGTACTACACTACACAACACTACACTGTACAACACTACACTACACTGTACAACACAACACACTACACTGTACTACACTACACTGTACTACACTGTACTACACCACACTACACTATGCTGTACAACCTTACACTGTACTACACTACACAACACTACACTACACTGTACAACACTACACTGTACTCTACACAACACTACACTGTACTACACAACACTACACTGTACTACACTAGACAACACTACACTGTACCATACTACACTACACCATACTACACTACACTGTACAACACTACACCACACTACACTAGACAACACTACACTGTACTACACAACACTACACCATACTACACTACACTGTACAACACTACACCACACTACACAACACTACACCATACTACACTACACTGTACAACACTACACCACACTACACTACACTACACCACACTGTACTACACTACACAACACACTACACTGTACTACACAACACACTACTCTGCACAACACTACACTGTACTACACAACACTACACTGTACTACACTACACTGTACACTACACTGTACTACACTACACCACACTACACACCACACTACACTGTACTACACTACACTGTACTACACTACACTGTACTACACTACACAACACACTACACTGTACTGTACTACACAACACTACACTGTACTACACCACACTACACTATGCTGTACAACCTTACAATGTACTACACTAGACAACACTACACTGTACTACACTACACAACACTACACTACACTGTACAACACTACACTGTACTACACACTACACTGTACAACACTACACTGTACTACACAACACTACACTGTACTACACTAGACAACACTACACTGTACTACACTGTACTACACTGTACAACACTACACCACACTACACTACACTGTACAATACTACACTGTACTACACTACACAACACTACACTGTACAACACTACACTACACTGTACAACACTACACTACACTGTACAACACTACACTGTACTACTCAACACTACACAACACTGCACTGTACACTACACTGTACTACACTAGACAACACTACACTAGACTACACTACACTGTACAACACTACACTGTACTACACTGTACAACACTACACTGTGCTACGCTACACAACACTACACTGTGCTACGCTACACAACACTACACTGTACTACACTACACTGTACTACACTACACAACACTACACTGTACTACACTACACTACACTGTACTACACAACACACTACACTGTACTGTACTACACAACACAC
>JAFFST010017743.1:74869-93654 GCA_022414735.1 Noturus placidus | reverse complement strand
CCAAATGTTGAGGAAATACCAATCTGTCCCCCTGCTATACAGTACAAAATATTTTCTACACGTCCCCCTTTAATGAACCCTGCCAACAGACCTGTCTTTGCTTCATCTATTATATTTATTTATGTCTATTCCTTTTTACTATATTTCTGTTTGTTAAGGAAAATAGGTGTGTCCCCCCTCCAGTTATACACTTTGTTGATATATATTAGCCGCTCAGTCTGTAAGAAATGGAGACAGCAGACAAGTGTAGAAAAGTGGAGCAGAGCATACAAGGTTTTTTCATACAAGAAGTAACTAGATCCCTAAATAGTAGGTAACCTTAGCTTAGTATAGAAAGCATCATACCATGGCTTGGTTTGTTCTTAAGAACGTCAATTAACTGTTGATATTTGCACACCCACGAAGTAGGCTAGGTGTACGTCAGTTCCAGTTTTTGACCATTAATGTTACATTCACTTGCATATCCTCCCGCCGAGTTTGTTGGACCCCTCCCAATGTCCATACCATGGTTACGCCCTTAGGTTTACCACAGAGCGTTCAGGCCTGGGGAGACTAAATGAACACACAGGCACTACTGTACATTGTTGTGATTTGTACAGCATGTATAACTCATGTACTGATTTTAACTGAATTAAGCATCTGTGCTTACATGAATTGGACACATTACCTGATTAATCTGCATGATTGTTAGCACTACACGATTTTAACGTAGTAAAATCATGGTAATGCTGAAGTTATATTTTCTGTACGCTTATTATGTTTTTCCTCCCTTTTTTAGTCCGTGTTATGGACACAGATTTCAAAGAGGGAGTGAAATACACTCTCTCGGTTTATGCCTGCAATTCAGGAGCACCATACTTGCTGCAGAGGAGAGAAGGCTATATGGTAGAGCAGTGTAAGTACTCAGTATTTCATTTCTTTTCTTTTAACCTTCAGTTTAACTATTCTGCAGAAAAGGAAGGAGGTGTGGCCTCTATGTCAGCAGCATAGAAGGAGGTGTGCATCTGTCAAAATCAGTGGAGGTGTGGCCTCTCTGTGAGTGTCAGAGAAGGGTTGGAGAAGGAGGTGTGGCATCTATGTCAGCATCATAGGAGATGTGGCCTTTGCATCTGTCAGAATCAGTGAAGGAGGTGTAGGCCACACCTCCTTCACTGATTCTGACAGATGCAAAGGCCACATCTCCTATGATGCTGACATAGATGCAACACCTCCTTCTCCAACCAGTCAGTGTCAGTCATGCTGAAGGAGACATTGCTTCTATAACTGCCTGTTCCAGAGAAGGAGGTATGGTCTCTGACCATCAAGTCTCTCAGCCCTAGTGAAAGAGGCGGGGCAACCCATTCCTCCAAGCTATAATTATAATTATCTTCAAAACCTCACCTCATCAAATTCAATTCTTTCTTTATTAAAGTCCTTCATCCACCTTGGATAGGGCTTACACATCATATGGAGAGAAATCGACCCTTGTATTTTCTTCTTTATCACTTAATGGAAAATTATACTGTATAGTATGAGCAAATACAGTACAGTGATGTCTTGTTTTGGCAACATGTTTCTTCTATCCTGTCTGTATTTGTACTCTTTTTAATTTATTTTTCCATGTCATCTGTCTCCCCCACCCAGCCCCATCAGGAACAGTTCAGAATTTAAGTGCAGTGCAGGAGGGCTTAAATATTTACATCTCCTGGATAAATGTGAATGAAAAGGAGCACAGGGGCTTTATAGAAGGTTATAATGTGTACTACAGTTATGGCGGTGGAGATGCACAGAAAGTTGTTATAGCTGGTAAGTGACATTAACTCCCACATCAGCTCTCAAATTTGCATTGAACATTTAATTTTTTTTGCAAAAGTAACATGTAAACATTTTTTTTTCAATTAATTCGAGACCCCAGTGTTCAAAGGTATAAGTTCAGTCTTCAGGTGGAAACCTACCAATTCACAGTGAAGGCATTCACATCTGCAGGAGAAGGCCCTGGATCCACCATCGCTGTGTCAGTGGAACCTCAGGGTAGGTGTTTACAATAGTTTAGGCTCATATTTTACCTGAAAAATGATAAAAATGCTAATTATATCTGCCCTGCTGCAAACTACAAGCAGTGTTAGACCTGAAGGTTTCATTTGGTTCCAATCCCATTAATTACCAGACCAAGACGGATCTACTAAATTTATTATATTAGGAAATGATTTATTCAAGTAGGTATAAATGGAAATCTTTTTACTGACTTTCTAAACGTGCCTAGGCTTCCTGTAAAAACATCCCATTAGGTTGACAGATAAGCCAAGACAAGCAACAAATGTAGTATAAAGATTTGGTCATATTTATTTTTATTTATTAATTTTTTTATTTATTTTATTAGACCACGGGATCCCAAACGTTTCCAGGGCAAGGCCCCCCAAATAGCATTAACAATTGCCCGAGGCCAATTTGCCTCTTTCGCAAGATGTCTTTAAAACACATTAAAAATACTTCTGAATATATCCCCCTTTTTTTAAATTAATAATTACATCTTTACATTACATTACCTTAGGAGTTGATTGTGTGTGTGTGTGTGTGTGTGTGTGTGTGTGGTTGTCTGAGAGTGAGAATTTATTTTTCACAACCAAATTGTTGAGCGCCCCCTGGCGGCTCCCACTTTGAAAACCACTGTATAAGACTTTACATTAAATGCAAAATCAATGAAATCAGTAACAGTAACAATGGCAGTTACTTATAGATAATCAGTGTTGGTGTGCTGCAGTAGAATTAGAGGGGAATCTATTTTACTTTTGGGTATAAGCAGAGTATAAATGCTAGAACTTTACTGCTGATTGATTTAACATGCATAATGGGAAAACATATTTCAGTTTAGGAAAAATAACCCTTCTTTTCCTTTCTGCAGTTGACCTGGTGATTATTAATGTTGCCGCTGCACTGGCCATAATGATTTTTGTCATTTGCGGCATTGCATTCCTTACCTACAGAAATTGCAAACGGTATGACATGTTTACACCTTACTATACGTTTTATGAGAAAACTTCACAGACAGTACAGTGTACAGAGCCATAACGTGTGTGTCCCCCCCTCATGCTTCTTCAATGAATCCATCAGGGTGAAAACAGTGCTGTGGCCTGAGGTTCCCAAGCCGATGCTTTCAGAAGAATTTCTTAAAAAAGTGAGTCCTACTAGTGCTAGTCTTACTCACTGCACAAAGAGTGCAGGTTTGAATGTGATGTTAAGCGAGTACATGAGAACACAAGAACAAAAACACCCGCTGTTCACTCTTTGGTGCTGAATTATGAACATTTATTTGACTCGTAACCCATTTGGGTCTTTTATTTGCAGAATGTTTGTCAATGGCGAGTGATGGATCAACTGTTGTGTGAAGAAAGTGAAGTGTTGAAAGGAAAGACTCCGGACCACTATCCTCCACTAATTGTACTTGAGCTACAGAAAGAACAACACGAACCCCAGGCTCGCAACAGTCCTCACACCAAAGACTCACCCCTGTCTGAAAATTATCAAACACCTAATAGCAAGCCACAATCTCTCCCGCTCATTACTGTTGATTTTTCTTACAAGGAGTTTCCATGTCCTGGGATGCCAAACCCAACATACAACCTGCCTGTGGTGCCTGCATCTGCTAAAGATTTAGTATCAGGTTACAGGCCTCAGATACAGAGTGACAGTATCCAGCACCAACCCTCTGATTCTCACTGGTGGTCCCACTCACCATCCAACATGTCTGAAATGCATTATATAGACAAACTTGTTATTTAAATCCATGTTAGCCAGGTGATGTCAGATCTACCTTCTAAAACTTGTATCTGCTCCCTCACTAAAAGGTAGTTTAGTGCACTTCAGCAACATTTTCAAACAATTTTATCCAAAGAAAGTTGTTTTCATGCCAGTAAACTACTTTATCATTTTCCATGTGTTTTTTGTTTGTTTGTATTTTTTTTTTTTTTTTTTTTAGCATTTTAAAAAAGCCATCCTCTGCTCTTTATTCTTGTACGTTCTGTCTTCATGTACCTTCTTTTATTCGGATTGTATATCTTGCAGCAGTTATCTTGACAGATTTTTATATGAATTGTGTTCAGAGTAAACACCTTTAATGTTTGATGACGTCTGAATACTGTCTATTTACTGACCTAGGGCTCTTTATGTACTCCATCCATTTTCAACCGCTTACTCCTTTTCAGGGTCACAAGGAACCTGGAGCCTATCCCAGGGAGCATCGGGAACAAGGCGGGGGAACACCCTGGACAGGGTGCCAGTCCATCACAGGGCACAATCACACACTACGGACACTTTAGAAATGCCAATCAGCCTAACATGCATGTGTTTGGACTGGGGGAGGAAACCGGAGTAACCGGAGGAAACCCCCGACACACGGGGAGAACATGCAAACTCCGCACACACATGGCCCTGGCGGGACTCGAACCCCGGACTCTAGAGGTGTGAGGCGGACGTGCTAACCACTAAGCCACCTTGCGCCCCTCTTTATGTACTATGATTTAAAAAAAAATTGGGATTTTCAGTTAATTAACACTGTTAATTAACCACATTGTTGTTGAATTCTATGATTGGTCAGAAGGTGTTTATTAACTTTCTGTATGAGCAGCTCTGATAGTAGTCCAGCTGCAAACCACATGTTTAATAAAATAGTAAACGGCCCTGTGTGTACAGAGATTGTATTTTCTCCCTGTGCTGTGGGGGTTTGCTCCGCATTATCCGGTTTCCTCCCCCAGTCCAAAGACATGCATGGTAGGCATGTTCAAAGTGTCCGTAGTGTGTGAATGTGTATGAGATTGTGCCCTGCTATGGATCGGCACCCCGCTTTGTGCCCGATGCTCCCTGGGATAGTCTCCAGGCTCAGGCGACCCTGAAGGATAAGCGGTATTGAAAATGGATGGATGGATGTATAATCATTGATATGGTGACATTTCCTGTAAGGACACATTTATTTAATATTTATGAAAGGAGTCTAAAGTGTCGGCACATTGTAACAGCTTTGTAAAGCGGTAAATCTAGGCTATCAAGGAAAACTAACAGGAAAGACTTTAGGACAGAGGGGTTTAAGCTTTGGGTTTCTCGATAACATGTCAATCTATGTTCTTTTAAAAAACAAAAAACCTTATATTTATCTTGACTTCAAGAGAAAGAAAAAGAGGTTAGGATACCACTGTTTATAGCTGTTATAACGCAACTGATAACAGGAACTAACTTGTTTTGCAGACACTGCATAATATTAAACGTATCGATAAATGTACGAAAGTGCATCGTGCCATTCTTTAATTAATAAATTAAACATTAAAAGCCTTTGGCAGATTGCTCTGGTATAAGAGGATTAAAATATTTCTGGATAAGGAAGTAACTGATGTTGGTGATCTCTAAAGTTAGCTATTTGGCTATTATTAGATACAGACAGATTTTAAAGGCACGTTAGATCATACAGTAGACTCCTCGTTGATTTGCTATCTGGTTGCATACTGTGATAGCAGAGTAAATTATTTATTTATTTGAGTCTAATTGAAAACAATTGGTGACACTGTGACGCAGCAGGTAATGTTGCAACTCCAGAGTCTTCGGTCTGATCCTGAGATTGGATTCGTGTCTGTGTACAGTCTGTGAATTTTCTGCACTTGTTTCCTCCAGGTTCTCCAGTTTCCTCCAAATGTCCAAAAAAAAAAACATGCCAGTGTGTATACATGGTGTTGCAGTGCAGGGTGTACAGTATTCCTGCCTCACCCAGTATTCCCAAGATATGCCCGAAATCCACTACAACCCTGACCAGCTGGTAATAGACGTGTGTAATGGTGTTTATAATTAGCATTAAAAAGATAAATGTTACAAGGAATAATCATATTCAGAAATCAGATGTCTATATTTGAGAGAAAATAGGCTAATGCTAGAAAGTGTGAAAAGAAAACATGTTGATTTATAATGTCAAATATAATGACACTTGTGCTAAATTAATGTGATTTCAATACTTATTTCAAAATAATCGCGGTGATCATTTTAATTGTCCCTTTGTAGCTCCTCCACTAACAGCTAAAAGCAATAACGCATACTAACATACTAAATAGTGTGCCACGATTAGTACGGTAGTATGCAGTAGGGGGCGTTCGCGAGAAGGTTGACGAAGACTGTGCCGCCTTTAATTGACAAAAATATAACCCAATCATCGGCCTATATTTCAAGTAACTGGCCAATGGGTGCTTTCGGGGCGGGATCTTAAAATTCCCGGTTGCTGTGCCGCTGTTTTCAATTGTTTTAACTGACACCCCAGATGGAGCTTTAAAATGGCTGATGTCGAGTTAAACGTACGCCGTTTGAGTTGATTCTTTAAATCCTTTCTTCCTTTTTTTTTTAATCGTTTCCGGATTGTAAGATAAAACGCTCAAATGTAGATTCTTAAATCACCCCGTTGAACTCTCGGAAACACGACATCTCCATCCACAACGGGTATGTAGCCTGTTAGCTTAGCTGGCTAACAAGGTATAATAGCTAGCTTGGTAGATACACTACACTTTGCTAATATAAGTTACATTAGATGCGTGTTTGTAGTCAGAGTAATGATGATGATAATAATAAAGAAACATTAAAAAGACAGCAGTCTTGCTGATATTTTTGAGTGGCTAGTTTTAATAAAGAAAACGGGACTGAACTTGGCTGGAAATGAAGCTGTTCTCGAATACAGTGGTTTTCAAAGTGGGGGCCGCCAGGGGGCGCCAGGGGGCCTCAACAATTTAGTGTGAAAAATAAATTCTCATTTAGACAACCACACACACACACACACACACAATCAATTCCTAATGTAATGTAAATATGTAAGATGCAATTATATATCAGAAGTCTGTATTTTAAATGTCTTTTAAAGACCTCTTGCAAAAGGGTGGCCTTGGTCACATGTTAATGCGATTTGGGGGGCCTTACCCTGGAAAAGTTTGGGAACCGCTGCTCTAATAAACACTTGACTAGCCAACCAGGTGAGTTTGCACTATGCCACTATGTAGATGTTTTATTTGTCTTTCCTTCATTCTATTTACACTTCTTCAAAGCATGTTTTATCAGGTTAACCTAGGGCGGCTGTGGCTCAGTCGGTAGAGCGGGTTGTCCACTAGTCCACTAACCGTGGGGTTGGCGGTTCGAATCCCGGCCCGGGTGATCCCATGCCGAAGTGTCCTTGGGCAAGACACTGAACCCTAAGTTGCCCCCGATGGCAAGCTAGCACCTTGCATGCAGCTCTGCTACCATTGGTGTATGAGTGTGCACTTGTAAGTCGCTTTGGATAAAAGCGTCTGCTAAATGAATAAATGTAAATGTAACCTGGAGTAATTCACTCTATTAGTGTAAACTTACTGACTGAAGCCTGCCTGTGGCTCTGTGTAATGTTTGAGCATTAGTCAACACCATGAGAACATCTTTTTCATAACATCTCGTATTATTCTCATAACATTGGGCCTTGTCTGTTACAGTCGGGTTTGTTCATAACTCATTCCTATGAGCTTTTATGCAAGAACTGAGGTATTTATGAATCTCTTAAGACTTACGAATGTATATTTTTAATCTACCTTGACTTACTAATAAAGTTTGATTGATCAACTTTAAAATTGTAAATTATGGCGCAGGAAGTTGTGGGAATCGGTTAGGTTTTCCATAGCCCGAAATTTTATTAGAGCCAACACAGAGTGACCGATAAGTGATCAGTCTGGTTTGTGTGCCGCCATTGGGCTTCCTATCTGTAAGGTGGTAGGGTGTATATAAAATTAGGCAGCAAGTAAACAGTCAGGTCTTGAAGTTTAAGGCTCTGCGTGACTTTAAGGTCTACGGGCTAAATTTTCACGGCTAGATGACTGGGTCGTCCAAAACGGCAGGTCTTGTAGGGTGTTTCTGATACACAGTTGGTAGTACCTACTAAAAGTGGTCCAAGGAAGGACAACCGACAGGCTCATTGATGCGTGTGTGCATAGAAGGCTCGCCTGTCTGGTCTGATCCCACTACTGTAGCACAAATTGCTGAAAAGGTTCATGCTGGCTCTGATGGAAAGGAGTTAGGACACCCAGTGCATCGCAGCTTGCTACGTATTGGGCTTCGTAGCCACAGAGCCCTCAGACTGCCCATGCTGACCCCTGTCCACCACCAAAAACACCTAATGTGCCATCATCAGGTTTCCTATGACACTCACGTGCCTTCCTGCTTTTCCAACACTTCTTCGGGGAGAGAGTTAAACAGTTTTGGGGCATCATCCACTGGAGCAAGAATAGAATCCGTATTTTGAGGTAAACGTACAAACGTGACTAACCGCAACAGTCCTAGTCCTTGTCAACCATGACACCGGTGAGACGTGAAATAAATACAGGTCAGTCTTCAATCGAAATACATCACAGGTTCACCGGCTTATTTTTAATAAACTTCCTTTTTTTTTTTTTTTTACCTATCAGCTAATTTGGTACAAAAATTTTTTTTTGGTAGGTACTTTAAAAAAAAAAAAAAAAGCGCTGTTCGTTTTAACCTCAAATATTTTCCAGGTTACTGAAAGTACCCTAAATTCATCATGGAAGTCGGCGCAATCATACAAGAAGAACTGAACGTCCGTGGAGTTGAATTTGCCATTAAAGTGGAACTGCGAGATCGCTTGCTAACGGTCGAGATTTCGGACGTCATGACGGCAGACCAGTGGAGTGGGGAATTCGATCCAGCCTGTAAGTGTGCACTTCTTTCAATACCATTTGGACTTTAATATTATGTCGTGGCTTGACTTTTCCCGATTCGCTTGTTGCTTTGTTTCAGACGTTGAAGACCTCACGCGCAAGACTGGAAACTTTAAACAGTTCCCTATATTCTGTAGCATGCTCGAGTCTGCAGTCAGTAAGGTAACTTGCATAGTAGTATTATTTATGTATTAGATACATTTGTTTTAGAAGTATTACACATCCGCTGTGTTGAATTCTGGATTCTGATTGCTCAGAAGGTGGGGATGAAGTTTCGTTAAGAGCAGCTCGGACACTTTACGGCATTAAAGGAAGTCACGGGTTTATAGTAATGCGCTTGTTCTTATGCGTTATGCTTTCTGTAGTAAAAACTACCGTATTTTCCGCACTATAAGGCGCACCTAAAAGCCTTAATTTTTCTCAAAAATCGGCCGTGCGCCTAATAATCCGGTGCGCCTTATATGTGGACTGAGTTCCAAAATCTGTACAAATGTGCGACTTTGGTTGGCGTAACAACCGTATGCGCCTTATAAAACGGTGCAACTTATGTATTGGTCAAGTACAGAAACAGACCCCGTAATTGAGACTGCGCCTTATAGTCCGGTGCGCCTTATGGTGCGGAAAATACGGTAGTTTCCAAGGACTTCTTGTATGGCCATAAACAAATAGATTTTAAAAATATTGCTGTTATATCATGGAGAAAAATGCATCCACGTTGATATGGTGAAGTTTTCTGTAAGGAGAAGATTATTTAACGTTTTGGAAGGGGTCTGCGTTGTTTTGTAGCGTCAATTAGGTTTCAGACACAGGAAAGTCTTCACGCTTTGTGGTTTCTCTATAACATGACGAGTTATGTTTATTTCAATTTTTTTTTGTCTTATTCACTTAAAAAAAAAAAAAAAGAGTGTGGTGGGGCTGTGCAGGAACCTGTAATGTCAGTGATAACAGGAACTTATTTGTTTTGTCTACATCCTTCAACATTAAATGTAATTATAAATGGATTTAAAAACAGATCTGATGCATCATTCAGTAATTAATGAACATGAACATTGTATAAGAAGAATAAAACACTTGGGGACATGCTGTTACAGGAAAATAATTAACTTGGTCGTGGAATGGTAACATCACTTCATTATAAAACCCCATTATTGATTACAGCACATGCTGTTATTGTAACACCTTGTTTAGTAAGGGTTATTCGATGTTGTTGTTTGTATTGTAAACACCAAGTCTAGTGAGTCGGTAACGCTTGATCTGCTGACCTACTCGGACCTGGAGCTTTTGCGGAACAGGAAGGCGGGTGTGGTGGGGAGGTCTCGTGCCCAGCAGCAGTCCCCCGCTCTCAGTGCTAAACGCTACCTCATCCTCATCTACACTGTGGAATTTGACCGGTCAGTACAGTTTATATGAACAGTTCAGTGAACACACGGTTTCCCACTTAACATCTGTTTGGTGTCTGAAGCTACGAGACTATAAGCTAACGTGTCTAACAGAATCTTTCCCGTGCATACCTGCGTAAATGTAAATGGGACTCTGTAGGCTTACTATTAAACAATAATATTATTCAGATCTCTTCCATCATTCTGCTATAATTTCACCTTCAGACTTTGAGAGGCAGGGTCTAAGATGCAGAGTGATGGCGAATTGCTGTAAGGGAGAAAGCGCCATACGGCTGCCTTTGTAACTTTGTGTGACGTGTTAAACTTGGGTCGTGTTTATAAATAAGAGTAAGTCACACTGCGTCTTATACCACGTCAACAAAACCTCTGGCTGACACTGAAGAGCTGGATGCGGTTCGAGGCAGATTATTACCGAAAAAATTACTGGGAGAGATTTTTTTTTAAGTGCAAAACTAAAGCGAAAAAACGTTGGACCCCCAGCTCGTTTATTTTAAATGCCATTCTTGCACTTTCACTAGGATCCACTACCCTTTGCCACTGCCATATGTTGGTAAGCCTGATCCTGCAACCCTCCAGAGAGAGATCAGGGCCCTAAGATCTGAACTAAATGCCACGAGGATGAGAGGAGACCGTCCGGTATTGGACCAAGAGACCCGCCGACTGCGTGCCGAGTCAGTACTGTTTTCTGTTTTTCAACCATCTAGAAAGTGAAATAGATTAGAAGACGCCAGCATATTTGCTTCATTAACGACTGGTTAAATTTTTCTGACTGTATGTGCTGAAATTTACTGTACTGCATCAGGTTGGTTGTGGTCAGAGAGGAGAAGGACACGCTGGCCGAAGCTCTGGAGCGACTGCGGGCCGCTGGGACTGGCTCCACTTCGGGGACTCAGGGGCTCAGGGAAGTGGTGCACCGTCTAGAGGAGCAGCTTTTAAGAGAGAGAGCAAAAAGCCAACGCTCTGCAAGCAAGCGGAGTCAAGAACAGCGCCATCTAATGGAGCAGGTGAGTCCTTGTAACCTTGTATGCACGCTAGCAAGTGACGGGCATCGAGTGTTATTCTATCCGAGTGCTCTAATGCTTGGAGGTGCAGTTTTATAGGCACGAAACGATACACTAAAGTAAGACATTCTATTAAACGTATTTTGTAAGGACGAGAAATCGAAGCACTGCAGTATTAATACACTGTAAGAAAAGTAGATCCGGAATTATAATATAAGGTGTAATATGGATAATGTTACATTATTAGGCTGCCAGAATAACTGACTGGTACATGTGTGTTTTTACTGCACAGCTAGCTCACCGTCCCACTTTTTTTTTTAAATTTTTTTTTTTTTTTTACAATTATAAAATAACTGATCGTATTGTAGCGACTTTAGTAATAATAATAATTCCATCGCCTTCCTAGTTGGAGGAACTGAGGGCCTCGGAGCGAGCTTTGCGAATACGTGTGAAGAGTCTGACAACAGAGTTAGCCATGTTGCGCCGGGGGTAAGTGCTGTGTAACTGTCTAATCTCTGTAACCGTACCTGATCCTGTGTGCCAGTGTTTGAGCCTTTACTACCTTACGCTTGTAGGCGGATTACACCGGTTCTGTCCGGCCGGAGCGGGTCCAGAGGTGAGGCGGATTTTCCACGGTCGACCTCGAGGGAGCGCGGTTTACCCAAAGCAGGGTCGAGAGCTCGCTCAGGGTCCAGAGAGAGAGCAGAGGATCGCAGCAGGAGGTCAGAAGAGAGAGGGAGAAGGTCGGGTTCTTCAGGCACACGCAACCACTTCTCAAGGCCTTCACCTTCTCCAACAGGCATGTGTTTTATATATCTTGTAGTATATCAGTATGCATGTTTTCTTGCATTCTGAACTGATAGCGATGTCTATTTGTCTCTGTACTTCTCCAGCACATTGCATTTAATACACATGCATAATACATTTGCCAAATTTCCTTAGTCATTCATAACAATGGGTAAGATCAAGGAATATATCTGTGATGTGCGGCAAAAGGTTGTTGAGGTTCACAAAAATTGGAAGTGGCTATAAGGAAATAGCACAAGCATTGAAAATGCCCATTTCCACCATCAGGGCAATAATTAAGAAATTACAGTCAACTGGAAATGTTATGACTTGACCTGGAATTGGATGTGTGTCTAAATCGTCTCAACGCACTGTGAAGAGGACGGTTCGGGTCACAGCTGGAGAATTGCAGAAGTTTGTTGCGTCTTTGGGTCAGAAAGTCTCCAAAACTACAATCCGAAGTCACCTACATCACCACAAGTTGTTTAGAAAGGTTTCAAGAAAAAAAAGCCTCTACTCTCATTCAAAATCAATCTTGAGCGTCTTCGCTTGAGAAGTTCTGGCGTTTGTCAGACACTACTGGAACTTCAAATGGGATTGTTCCAGCAGGACAATGATCCAAAACATGCATCAAAATCAACACAAAAATGGTTTACTGACCACAATATCAAGGTCCTGCCATGGCCGTCCCAGTCCCCTGACCCAAACCCCATAGAAAACCTGTGGGGTGAACTGAAGAGGAGAGTCCACCAGCGTAGACCTCGAAATATGAAGGATCTGGAGAGATTCTGTTTGGAGGACGGTCTCAGATCCCTCGTCTTATATTTTTCAACCTCATCACATATTATAGGAGAAGACTCCGTTAGCTTTTGAGCGTGAACTTAATTTTTTCCACAGAAGAAACACATTTATTGACATTTCTGTTGAATAAATGATGATTTGAAAAAGCAAATTTTCCTTTTTCGTGGTTTTGTTCAAGTTTATCAACTTTATTGATGGGCGCTGTTTCAAAGATGATCAAATGTTTGCTTGTCCAAATGTGTCAAAAAAGCCAGCAATGCCCATGAGGTGTACTTATTTTTTTCACATGACTGTATATAGGTTGTTTGAACCTGCTTTATCTGCAGTTTGATTTGTCCGTGCCTGTGAAAGATATATGTATATTTAAGATTAGCGAGCAAAGAAACCAATAGGCTCGTCAGTGATTGAGATTTGATTCGGTGAATATTTTTTTTATCATTTACTTTAGGATCTCGAGGGCCACGATTTGACCCAACAGCTTACGTCCAAGAGAGACAGCGACGCCAAAAAGAGAGCGAACTCAAGAAGTGAGGCTGCTTTCGTTCTGTGTTGGTGATCCCTGTGTTTTACGTATTTGGTTTTAAGTCTTTTTTTTTTTTTTTTTTTTGTATTACTGATTTTTGTTTTCCTGACCACCATTTTAGATCTTCAGACGTTTTCTTCCTGTACTTGACTTCTTAGGTTTTTTTTTTTTTTGTTTTTTTTACCTCCATAAAATTGGATTTTTGTCTTCATTAGCCAAAGGAACGGCAGAAGGGACACGTTTGCATCGCCGGCTCTGAACGAACGCGGTCGTTCACGGTTCAGAGAGCACGCGCCTCCACTGATAAGACGGGGGAGTGCCGGCCGGGGCAGGAGCACATCTGTGGAGAGCAGGAGGAGTCGTCACTCTTCTGAAAGCTCACTGGCTGAGTTTGAGGATCTTGCTAAGCCTCTGAATAGCAGGTCAGTAAAATCAACACATTCAAATTTCAGCGATGAATGAAATCTGTATTTTTGGGGGTTTTGAATAATCTTTCTTTTAAACAGAGGGAGGAAACCGGCGTATAATGGTCCAGCTACCGTGAGTAACTCTGTTTTGATTTAGTTTTTATGGTAAACATCAGTTCTGTCTGTGCTTCCCCTGAAATGAAACGTTTCTTGTCCATAGATAAGAGGAAGACACGTGAACAAAAAGCCAATGTGTAGCACTCCAACTAAAAGAGGCAGAGGTAGGCGCAACGACTGTATCTGTTTGATCAAGTAGATTGGGATATGGAAATGTTCATCTAAATGTAAAAATCAGAAATTGAACGTTATCACGAATTCAAATATTGTCAGGTGTGAATAAGGGATGAGATTCTAACCAAGGCTGTAAAGGTCATCTCAAATCAGAAACTAAATTTCAGGCTTAAAGGACATACATTGGGGCGGCTGTGGCTCAGCCGGTAGAGAGGGTTGTCCACTAATCCACCAACCGTGGGGTTGGCGGTTCGAATCCCGGCCCGGGTGATCCCATGCCGAAGTGTCCTTGGGCAAGACACTGAACCCTAAGTTGCCCCCAATGGCAAGCTAGCACCTTGCATGGCAGCTCTGCTACCATTGGTGTGTGAATGTGCTCTCATTAGTAAGTCGCTTGTAAATGTAAAAATGTAAAATTTCTGTAAAGCTGCTTTGAGACAATGTACCATTGTAAAAAGCGCAATACAAATTGATAAATTATTAAATTATTATACTCTATTACATAACTCTGTTATTTTGGATGTAAAATGCAAGCGAGTCGAGCTGTTCACAATTTCAGTGCAAAGTTGAAATTTAGTATCGTCTAATGCCTGGACAAGCTTCCTAGAACTAGTCCTAAGGTCGAACTAAAACTGCTTTAATTTCAACTTATTCATGACAAAAATACAGTGAAGCGAAGGCACCTGAGCTGTGTACTTTCCACCAATCACGAAATCCCATGTGGGTGAAGGATTGATGTGATCTGACTGTGTTTTGTGCGCTGCTACAGCTTATGGACTGTGTCTCGGGGTTGAGCATAATAGAAGGGTGGAAGAAAGTAGAAACAGGTTGCCATGGTAACCTTGCTGTAAATCCTGCTTCTTTCATGATGGATTCACAAATCTGACAGCATCATTTGTAATTTTATAATATGTATTATTAATTTAATCTGCATGGTGGTGGTCAGTAATAAAATCTTTTTTTCTGCCTCCATGTCAGAGAATTCTGTGGATACAGGAGCAGACCTGTCTGAGATCGACGCTCGACTCCAGGCCCTGCAGGAGTACATGAGAGACCTGGACACGGGACGCTAGGGATTTTATCTATTAGGGTTTTATTGCACATTGGTTTTATTTTATTTATCTGGTGGTGACATTCATCAGGATGGACAATCTATTCTTTTGTCTCAAGATGATGCATGTGATTGTGGTTAAACATCTTTAAACTCTGAAAACATGAGATTTTTTTATTTTTCCCCCAAATTGACTGTTGCTTGACTTGAAGGACTCGTGCGACTGGTTGTACACGTGTGTGTGTTTGTGTGTGTGAGAAAATGAGGATATATGTGTGTACTCTAACTCGGTTTTAACCAATTTGTACATGTTTTATGACATTTTTCTACAAAATATTTTTTACTCTTGTCTTTCTTTGCCTACATCTTTAACCCATTTCCTCAACTTATGTCCCCTTGTGGTGGCGACACGTGATGGGAGTTTGGGTTGATTAATTGAGATCTGCTCATTTACATATAAAACCTTTCCACGTTTGCCTTTAAACATTAGCACACGTATGCAAAGGTGTCAAAGGTTTTTCAAGATGTTCTCCCTTTGTGACCGGTAGGATTGATTAGCCAAATCATGCTTGATGTATTAGGTTTGCTTTAGGACTACTGGAACTACAAGGCAAATATTGCTAACAAGTAATGAAATCATAAAGCTTCCTGTTTGGTGTTCAAATTACACTCCCCAAACGACATTGCTATCGTCAGTTATACCATTTGTACATAAAATTTCATAAAATCCCACAAAAAGACCTCAATTGAATATATATATATATAATTTAAATCTACTTTGAACCATGTTATCACCTGAATCACTTCTAGCATACAGTTTAACCTTTACTAGGGCCATGTCTCCTACCAGAGCCTTGACGCTGAGAAAGTTGTGTACTGAGAGAGTGTTTCTGTTAGAAGATTGACTGTTTTTATCTCTGCGCCATTCTTTTGTCCGTGTTTATAGACCGGCGTGTGTCATCCATGGTCAGAAAGCACTGAACCATACTGACCGACTCCAACAATGCATGATGGATTAGATAAGCAGTAGTTTCAATACACGATGCTGAACTGGTAGCTATGCACTTCCATTATTTGTGAACAACATTAACCTTGAAGCTCCATTCCAAAACTAACGAAATGGGGTTCTTTTTAGGCTGAACTGTTCCTTCAAAGGAGAAATACAGTTCGTAGTTTTTATTATTTAATTCTGAGATGCTAATTACTCGATTTTTGTAATGATGAAACACTATATGGTGACCTGTAGGGTCCACTTAATACGGTCTATATTTCACTAACAATTATGTTCTAAGCCATCGTTTATTTATTAATTCAAAAGTGTTATTTTGAGGCTCTCGGGTGTAATGAATAAAACTATTAGAACGAGCACATTAGTTTTAACCTGTGATTTATAGCTGCATAACTGTCAGAACTGCTGTTCTAGAAAGTTCAACACCTCCTGACCAATCAGAAGCCAGAATGGAACAGCACTCTGAAGAGTGACAATGAGGGATTGGTAAGTTTAAAGTGCTGAAACTGGATTCGGTTAAAGCGTTGCAGTTTGCTGTAGCCAGTCACAGCTGGCCCACATCTCTTAATGAGAAGTGCTGTGTGAATGCACAGGCTTAGTGCTTAGCATGTTTGCCTCCCATTGCCATGGCTGGGGGTTTGATTCCCGCCTCTGCCCCGTGCCATGCGATGGGGTGGAACCCGTCCTGTGTTTCCCTCGCTTTGTGTTTCCTGGGATAAGCTCCCGGCTCCCCACAACCCTGTGTAGGATAAGTGGACGGATGGGACATGCTCCAACTCTGCCTCCTCCCCAAAATATATTTGCATATTGCAATATTACTGGCTCTCATATTTAGTGGTGCAGTAGTACTGGCCCGGTCAATTTAACGGTTTTGCCAGTGAGATTTTCAGCATCACCTGTTTTCTTAAAATACTTTATTTCCCTGAATTAATTTAAGAAATGATTTAATAAAAAAAAATAAATGATTAATGTTTAGAGAGACTGATTATTATAAATCGTACTAACCTCGTTATGGTAATGGTTGGTGTTGCCAACTCGTTCCTCAGTTTGATCCTGAACTTGGGTTACTGTCTGTGTGGCGTTTCTGTAAGTGTTCTCCTTGTGTCCGTGTGAGTCCACTGGGTTCTCCGGTCTCATCACCTGGCCTGGGCTTTTAGGGATGTAACCCTGAAGATTTTTTCTTTTGGCACCAAATAATTTTCCATTTGGTGCTGTCTGTCATTATGTATCTAAATGTCAGTAAAAGAAGATGGCAGTGCTGTCATTTTGTATCTTTGGCGAATGGAGGTAATGGGCGTAGATTTGGTTTGAACATGGGGTGTGGGTATGCTTCTTGATACGTATTTTTAATCACTTTTTTAATGAAAAAGAAACAGTTTTGGTATATCTGCAGTGTCATTACATACAGTAATTATCCTCTATCGTTCTATCTGTATACACATCCATTCATCTATGTCTAATCTATCTACCGTCCACAAGCATTTATGGTCAAATGACTGTTTCATTAAAACAAAGTTAGAAATAAAAGCAGAGAGATGGACTCCGCATTAAGAAGGACGAGTGTCCCCCTTCTCAAGTGTCTGACACTAATGTGGAAGTTGTTAATCACTGATAGATAGAGAGCTGTTCTAGCTTGATTGAGTCTCTGATCAAAGTAAAAATGAATCTGTTCATCCATGATGCTACGGGATTACGTAAAGCTTTTTCTGCCTCCAGAACAATAAGATCAACGATAGGTCGAGTATACAGTCATGATCACGAGAAAACAACTTTTGGTATGTTGAAATCATGATAAAACAAGAAAGAAAGATTTTTAAACAGTTTTGTGTGGCCGCTTAAGGCTTCCATACAAGACCAGTCAGACAGGGTTTACAGGAAAATATGTAGAAATACTCGTATTTTATTGGCTGACCACTCTCAATTCTGCCAAGCACTAGCTCACGCTGTCAGTTAGTGTGAGGGGAAAATGGAAATATGCAGATTATCCATCCAGCCATCTTCTATACTGCTTATCCTACAGGGTCACGGAGAACCTGGAGACCATCCCAGGGAGAACGGGGCACAAGGCGGGTTACACCCAGAATGGGGTGCCAATCCATCGCAGGGCACAATCTCGCACATTCACACACCACAGACACTTTGAACATGCCAAACAGCCTACCACGCATGTCTTCGGCCTAGTGGAGGAAACCGGAGTACCCAGAGGAAACCCTCGCAGCACAGGGAGAACATGCAACCTCTACACACACAGGGGGCAGCGACGGGAATCGAACCCTCAACTCTGGAAGTGTGAGGCGAAAGTGCTAACGTGCAAACCACCCTGATTTGATTTTTACACCATTAAAGCGGTTGAAACTGAAACACTATCATCCTCTCAATCTAAGTAGGTAAACAAGGTGTGTAAATGTCTACATGCATTCCAGGTCACATGAACATGATATGAGCAGAGTATAAGGACAGATAAGGCTCTTGGAATGCAATAATGAATGAACTTAACCTATTTACATACACCTTTTGAACTTTATTTACATTAAGATTTAAAAAACAAAACGTAATATAATTCAATTTAAAGATGATAGGAACTTGTGTAGAATTTATGATACTAATAATATATATATACACAGTGGTGTGAAAAAGTGTTTGCCCCCTTCCTCATTTCCTGTTCCTTTGCATGTTTGTCACACTTAAGTGTTTCGGAACATCAAACCAATTTAAACAATAGTCAAGGACAACACAAGTAAACACAAAATGCAATTTGTAAATGAAGGTGTTTATTATTAAAAGGTGAAAAAAAACCCAAACCATCATGGCCCTGTGTGA